>CM052542.1:2440834-2622689 GCA_028533065.1 Trachops cirrhosus
GCTAAAGAACTTATGACACATGGACATGAACTAAAGGGGGGGAATGGAAGTGGGAGAGGGTGTTCAGGGTGGAGGGGAATGAAGGGGGGTAATGGGACAACTGTAATAGCATTATCAATAAAATATATTTAAAAAAATGATGAAAGTAAAAAAAAAAAAAAAGAATTCCGTCTCTCCGTGTCTGGCCACATTTCAAGCTCTCGATGGCTGCGCGCGGCCAATGGCTGCCCTACTGGGCAGCAAAGACAAGGCGCTCACTGTGCGAAGTTCCAGGGCAGCCTGCTGCCCTGCCCACACCCTCCCGCCACCTGAGACGGGACACACCCTCAGGGGCTCCGAGGAGGGTCCGCACTCATGCTGTGACTAAGCTGCACAGTGGAGTGTGACTGTGCGTGTGGGTGAGAGCAGCAGGCCTGGGTACCAGGTCACCCGGCGGGAACAACCCTCCAGTTGCCTTCGACCACAGCCTCCTCGGCCAAGCCTTCACCCTCTGGGAGCCCCATGTGCCCCTCACCCCCGCCCCTGCCATAAAGGGACAGAGCGGGGACAAAGGCCTCTGCAGGTCCTTCTGGGACTGACGTTCTGAGCTCTACAGGAAAAATGTAATTCGCTAACTAAACGTTAATTAATATTACTTCAAATAAACCAAAGGACAGATGCTCTTCTGAGACTTCAAATGCTGTCCCAAAACCTGCACCTGTCGGGCTGGACCCAGAGGAGGGAACAGCGCCACACAGTGGCCCGGCCGGCCAAAGTCCGGGCTCCCGGAGACAAAGGGCTCCCTCTGTGAGCGCATGTTTATAAATGCTGGGCACTCTGTCACAGCCTTTAGGCCTCACAGCGACCCTGAGAAGGGCACTATGATTATCTCCGATTCACAGATGAGAAACTGAAGGCCCAGCAAGGTTAAGGAACACGCCCAAAGCTGCACACCTACAAGAGGCAGAGGTGGGATTCGAACCCAGGCTACTGGCCTCCTGGGCCTGTGTCCCACTTCTGAGACAAAAAGAGCTTCCATTTATTGCCAGTGTGCCAGTGATCCTGCCAGGCACGAATGCACTTTCTTTTCTTTAACACTTAGAACAACCCACAAGAAAATGGGGGCACAGGAGGGTCAGACAGGCGAGGGGCAGAGGGAGAATTCACACGCAGGCCTGGGACTGCAAGGCTGGCTCTAACTCCTGCCTCGACAGCCTGTACAGCCCCTATCCCCTCAGCACCTCCTTCCACGCACCAAGCACGTGACCACTCTTAATCGTCCAGCGCGGAGGGGGGCTGGGCATCCTCTCCCGGCCGACCTGTGAAACCTCGTAAGGCAAGAACCAAATGTTCTAGGTCCCTGTCCCTTTCTCAAGGGGCTTTGCTCCTTGGAGGTATCCAGTGAAACCTGTTAAATTCATGGGCTTGGCCGTCCTAGGCCAGGAGGCTCCTGTTTCAACACAAGGTGTCAGCTCAGATGTCCTTAAAGGGCTCCCCGCCCTGATGTGTCCACTCTCCCCATGTCTGGGGTCGCTAAGCCAAGTCCTTCTGACCACAGCCCTCCCTCCTCTGGCAGTTGTGCTGGGCACCTGAGGCTCGCCTCAGCCAGGTACGCTGCCCGAGCATCCCACGGCCAGGCAGCCACTCGGGGACGATATGCAATTATGAATATGCAAGAAGCAGCTGGAAAGCATGGGGGTCTGCAGGTTTGTGCACACACAGATGTATCTAAAGCTACCCAAAAATCTATCACCTGTTAGAAGCTGGAGGGGATCTTATAATTATTTTTTAAATTAAACTTATTGAGGTAACATCAGTTAATAACATTACATAAATTTCAAGTGTTTTTTTTCTTTTTGTTTGACATTTATTATTGTTTAAATTAAATGTATTAGGGTAACTGGTTAATAACACTATGTAAGTTTCAGGTGACAAGCTGGTTTTAAAAAAGACAGTACATATAGGCCTGACTTTTATTATCCTGATGAGGTAAACAAAAGCCCAGCCTTCCAGGAGTAGACTGAAATCAGCACCCTCCTTTGTGGGGGAGCACAGTGGAAAGAATGTGGGGCTGGAAACAGAAGACCGGTAGGAGCTGCCCTGCGGCTCTCCGCGCCAGACGACCTACAGAGGCACTGGGTCTCCTCCCAGCACAGCAGAGGGGCGGCGATCCCTGCCTCCTTCCCGGGGAAGGTGGACACACCCAGTGAGGTGAGAGAGACACCAGCCCTTTGCAAAGGATGAACCTCAAGGTCACTAAGCCAATAGGAGGCAGAACCTGATTCCAGGCCCGTATCTCTCCAAGTATCAGTTACTCCTGTTCTTCTTGTCCCAGGAACTTGGAGTGGGTGGGGTCAAGACAGCCACACAGACCATAACAAGGCAAACGGAGCAAGGCTCCTCCAAAGATTTCTTCTCCCTAGAAAAGCTAAAACTGACCTTGAGGTCAGCAACGACCCTGGACTAGGCCAGAAAAGGGGATGCTGTCAGGTCGCCCCACTGATCCAGCACTTACTCTTCCAGGGTGCTGTCAACATCCACGGGAAACTAATTTGACTTGGGCCCTAGGCCAGGGTAATATCCACAGTCCAAACCTGCAGAACCCATTCCAAAACAGCAACCCGAAGCCGCTCTCACTCTTGGCGGTGCCTGAAGCAGGACAGGCCCTGCTCCAAGCCCCATGCCCGCGCGCGGCCGTCCCAGTCTCGTGCCCTTACTCAGCCCACTATCAAATACCAGCGTGCCCACTTCCGATTCTGCCCAAGGGAATGGAGAGTAAGTAACCTTGAGGCTGCCCTCCGTCCTCCTGCGCGCGAAAAGACAGCTCCCGACCTCGCACTTCCTCTGGGGGCCTCCCTCTACCCGGTTCCCCTGGAAGAAGGCAGGGGTGGTCCGCTGAGAACGACCGTTTGCCCCCATTGTGTAAGATGCTTCCAGGCTCAATGGACCATTCCCTCTTCTTAGCAGTAAACTGTTAGCAGGGAGGGGCATTTCCTGTTCTTCCTGTTAGTTCTGGCTCCCCTCAAAACCAGAGCCGGTGCCCTAAGTAAAACTGGACAGCTGCAGCCCCCGCCCATAGGACACCCATCGAAGGGCTCGCCGAGCTCTGGACGCCGACCAGCGAGCTGGTTACTTGCGCCCCACTTCTCAGCTTTGCACCACGGCCCAGAGAACAAGCCTGCACTAGGGGGTTCAGTGGGACTTGAGCTGGGGTTCCAGCATGCTCCAGCACCGGCGGGGCGGGGCTGGGCGGGACGCGGGGGCTTCACTCCGACCCCCGCCCGGCAAAGGCGTCGCGCCGATAATCGCGCAAAGGGCCTGCGTGACCGCGGCACCGCCCCCGGGATGCGCCAAAGGCCCGCGGGGAGGCGCGCTGGGAGGCCGCCGGCTCTGGGGCACGGGACTCGCACCCGACCGCGGGGGGACAGAGGATGGGGTGGGCGGGGTCAAGCGGCGGGCGGCGGGCCGGAGGTGACTGACCCCGGACGCGAGCGGGGAGAGCGCGGAGGTTGCTCCGGACAGGCCCGGGCGGTGCCTCGGCATCTCGGCCGCTCGCCGCGCCGTGCACACCCTCTTACCGGCAGATCTGGATGGCGGAAGGGGTATCCGCGGCGGGGCCTGACATGCTGGCGGCGGCGGCGGCGTTGGCGACGGGCGGCTGAAGGAGAGGGCAGGTGTCTGGCAGGCCGGGCGCGGAATGAATGAGTCTGGGCGGCTCCATGGAGGGGGAGGGAGAAGGCGGGGCCGTGGCGTTCGTGAGGCGGGGCTTGCGTAAAGACAGCGAATCGGACGCGTTCTCCTGCGCAAGTCCCGCCCTGCGCGCCCCGCCCCTCAAGGCCTCTCGGGCGACCTGTTCTGGCTGCCCGGCGTTGCTTCCAGAAGGTTCGGCGACTGTTGGGCGGCGCCGGCGGGGTGGGGTAGCGTGGGTCAGCCAGGCCACCGCGCGGCGCGGTCTCACGGAGCGCCAATCGGGCGGGCGAGTCCGGACGCCGAGGCCCTGTGGCCGTTGTACAGCAGAAAGGCCTGCGGGAATGCGTGTCGTGGTCTCGCCGTCTAAAATCCGCCCTGAGAGGAAGTTGCAGGCGGTTTCCTGTAAATGAGCGTGCAGGGCCGAGCTTCTGTATCGGTTCTGCAGGGAGGCACGTGGTTGCACAAAAGGGAAAGCCAGGCTCTGTAAGGCCCCCCTAGTGCCTCTGCAGCAGCGGCAGCCGCCGCGCAGAGCTGCGGAGTTGGGCTGGGCGGAAACAAGGACGGGGGTCAGGCTACGCGGCCGGCTGCCAACACACCAGAGGGAGCCAGAGACCGTAGCAGCTCGGCCTGGATATTATTGCATCCTGGATTCTGTAATGCGAAAATGGTGCTGCAGAATTAATCACGTGTATATGGCAGTCAGTTGTTTATGAGGTTGCCCTCGATTCAAGGATCAAGGAGGACCGAAGCGGGGGGGGGCCCAATCCTTTAGCAAAACCATCATGAGTTATTTTTACTGAAGTGCTAATGGATTTCCATGACCCGTGTCCTTACAGTCTGTCACCTTCCTATCTCAGCTTTTTCTACTCGCTCAAACTACTGGGCCTTCTCTAGCCCTCTCTTTCAGCGAAACTTCTCAAACAGAGCTGTTCCCGCATACATACACCCGCTCTCCTCTTCCCTCTTCCCATTCATTCCCTTGGGAACCCGTTCCCTCTGGGTTTCGTCTCTGCTGTTCAATTATCAAGGCCACTGACGCCTTCCAAGTTGCTACGTCCAGCACTGCCTGTCCGAAGCCATCTTTCCCGACCTCTCACCATCATCCCTCTCTTCTTGGAACGTCTATCCTTTGCCTTCCAAGCCACCACACACACGTATTTTTCTGGCCACTCCGCCCACCCTCCTCTGCTGGTGCCTCTGGGAACTTGAGAGAAGCAGCAGTGCTTGGACTCGCGGTCTCACCCTGGCCCGTGACTTTGAAGTCCCATCCGTTCAGTAACTGCCGCATGTCTGCGGCCCGGACTCCGACCTCTCCCCTAAACGCCACACTCCTACGCTCCCACCTGGGCCATGGCTCACCTGGCGGTGTGTAGGCACGGCTCGCTCACCAGGTCCTCCTACTCCCCAGAGCGCGTTCCTCTCGCAGTCTTCCCTCCCTGCTCAGTAAGTCACACTCCCGTCCTTGTGGTAGCTCGGGCGGGCCTGGCGGTCATCCTCAATGTCTCTCTTCCTCTCACACCCTCGTGCATCCTGTCCCGTCGGCAGCTCTGCGTGCAGTATGGCCCGGGATGGGGCCGCTTCTCCCTGTGGGATCAGGAATCGGCCCGTGTCCGCTGTCATCTGCCGCTGTCCCCCTCGGTCCCTGAGCTCCAGCCCCTCCGACCTCCCTGACAGTCCTTGAATGTATGTGACCGCTGTTCCCCAGGGACCCGCGCGTCTCCCCCCTCAGTTCTTTAGGATGAACGATTCCCCAACACTCCCCAATCCTCCTCGCTGGTGCATTTTTCTCCTTAGCACTTAACACCATTTAACGTACAGTTTACTCGTCTGTTCGCTGTCCCCCCCCCCAACTGGACTGTGTACTCCACGTGGGAATGATTTTCTTACCTTTTCGTTCATTGCCGTTTCCCAAGGTCCTAGAAGAGCGCTGAGCACATGGCCGGTGCTCAGGAGATGTTTTGCAAACGATTGAATAGGTAGGGCTTGCCAACAGCAATGAACTTAACAACAGATACTTCGTTTGCACACTGTCTTTAGACTTAGAAACATTACCCATAAATTTTCGCCTTAAAAACTTAAATATATCATTTAATTAAGTTCTAATATTTACGGAAAGATACTGAAGAAACCGTTGACGCCGGTAACCTTTGGGGGAAAGGAGTAGGAGCTGAGGCCTCGACTCTGCATTCGTATGTTTTTGCACTGTTCCCTCTAACTGCCCACCCAGTATCCTTCACGTCGATGTAGAGCATCAAACAGGAAGCAATCGTGGCACTGTACATCGTTACCACCTCTTTGGAAAATAGCTAAAAATAGCCACTGAAGTTGCAAACCGCCATACCCTTTACCCAGCAGTTGCACGTCTAGGTTCACGGCCTGTGTACTGAGCCTGATATGCTTCCGAGGGGTTCGTGGCAACACCCCGACTGGAGACGATAACTCAGATGCCGTCAGCGGTAGCCCGGGTCAGTCCTGTGTGGCAGACTCATCGGCGGAGAGCCAAGTAGCCAGATGATGTGAATTCAGTCACAGCAAGGGAGAATCGCGATGTTGAGGAAAAGGCCAGGAGACGCGGTGCAGGGCCATGCAGGACACGGCAAAAAGACGTGAGAGGAGGGAAGCTGGAGAGGATGTGGGAGAAAGGGGAGCCTCGCAAGCTGTCGGCAGGGGTGCAAATGCGGCTGCTACAGAAAACAGCGTGGAGGTTCCTCAAAAAATTACCATAGAACTACCGTGTGACTCATCAGCCCCACTTCTGAAGGGGACAAAACCATTGTCTCACAGAGGTATCCAAGCTCTCACGCTCATTGCCGCACTATCCATAAGAGCCAAGGTGTGGCAGGTAGAGCGTCTTTCTGATACAATAAAGTCGCAGGTTCAATCCCCGGTCACGGCACATATGAGAATCACCCAATGGATGCACGGATAAGTGGAACAACGCACCCATGTTTCCCTTTCTCGCTTTCTCAAAATAAAGAAAATTTAAAAAACAGCAAAGGTGTGTGAACAACCTAAGTGTCTGTCAGCAGGTAAACGGAGGAAGAAGATTCGAGGCACACACCCAGCCCTCTGTCTCCGTGGGTCCCACGTCCGTGGCTGTGGAAGACTGGCCGAGGCACTCAAGCGTCCACGGGTTTGGTTTCCACAGGGCGCTCCTGAAAGCAGTCCCCAGTGGGTACAGAGGGGCGCCCCTGTGTGTCCGTTCATATAATGGAATGCGGTTCAGCTTTAAAAGGGAAGAAAATCCTGCCGTTTGCAACACCGTGGGTGACCGTGGAGGGCGCCATGCTAAGTGGAATAAGCCAGATAAGGACAGACGCAGGCTTGCGTGGCCTCAGCTCGGCCCTTCAGCCCTCTGCGCCCTGGTTCTCACGGGGGAGGGAGGGGAGACAGCAGCGTCTGCCCCTTTGGGTTTGTGTCGCTGGGACCAGGGGGTGGGAACAACAGGGGCCGGTTGCTAAAAGGTACAGGCTTTCAGCTCTAAGATGAGGCCTGAGGACCTGACGTAGAACAGCGACGCTGGAGCTGATGACACTCCACTGTATGGAGTGGAGTGTGCTGAGGACAGCGCCCTTGCCCTCCCCCAGCCCCCCGCCGCCCCCCAGGCGCCTTACCGCTGCCCCGCTCTCTCCCGAGCGCCCAGGGCCCTTCCGCCTCCGAACCTGGTCTCCTGAGCCCACGCAGCCCAGCCAGCGGCCTCACTTCTACCACCTCGGCGACTTTCTGAATAACCCTTCTCATAATTTGGAAAATAAATGAAATTTGCTAGGAATGACTAATTCTATTTGTTAGGAAAACCTAAGTAGGTGGTCAGGCTGTAGAGAAAAACAAGGAAGTGATTGTAACAAAAAGCAGTGGGTCTCTCTCCAAGATGGGAGAGGCCTGGGCTCAGGGCCAGTCGGCGGAGGAGGGAGGAGGGAGGGTTGTTTCCTCCCGGGCCGGGGCGGTGCTGTCCCGGTTGGTAATGGTTTCTCAGATATGCGTGTCGTGCATTTCATGTCTGTTAAAAGTCACCACTTGAAAAGTGGGAGTGAAGATCTCCTTTTTCTTTATATTTTTAAGGAAGTGTGAGCCCCGTGGTTCTGGGCACAGGCCATGTGGTTACATTCCTGCATTCCTATTGTACCGTCCTACCAGTTTTGCAGACTTGGGCAGGTCCAGAGCCACTCAGTGCCCAGGTCGCTTCGGCAGTAACGTCGTCACAGAGTGGTGAGACAGGGCAGGGAGGGAGGAGAAACAGCCAGTGTTCTAAAATGATCGTATATATACTTAACGCCATTAGACATAATAAGTATCATTTTTTAAACAGGAGGTTTGGTCCTTGAGTAAGTTTGCTCGAAAGAGAAGAGGCGTAACGAACACAGGGCAGGACCCCCAAACCGCCCAGCACTCACTGGAGCCCCGCCCTGACCCGCACCTGGGCCGGCTGCCGTGGAGCCCAGGGCAGGGCTCCCAGGAAGTCCGCTCAGGGCACCAAGCGTCTCTGCCGGTTGCTCCCTTCAGGTGCAGGGCCTCTGAGCAAACGGAGGAGGAATCTTCCAGTAAGTCCGTGTCCAAAAAGTCGCCCCTTGGGGCGGCTCCTCAGGCGGCCAGAGTCAGGAGATCTGGGACATACGTGGACAGGAGCTGGGACAGAGGGCGCCTCCCCTGCCAAGGCGGTGTGCCCCATGAACCCTTGCTCCTCTGCGCTCTGGTGCTCTCACCGGGGAAGGTGGGCAAGCGGCAGGACCTGCCCCGCTGGGTTTGACAGGCGGTAGCAAGGGGATGCCATCAAGCACCCGGACCGGTGCCTGGCTCAGAGAAGGGGCAGCGTGAAGCAAGGCTTTGGGAGCTAGCTCTGGGGGAAGCCGAGCTGCCCCGGTCGTAGGGCTGCGGGGATGGCTGACCCGGGACAGTCAGGTCGTCTTGGGCCGGGGCCCGGGAAGGACACTCCAAGTAGCTCAAGCTGGGATTGGAACCACAGGACACAGCCAGGACCCGGCCCGCCCTGCCCCCGGGCACGGGAGGTGAGGGGGAGGTGACACAGCCAGGGGAGGGACCTGGCCCCTCTGCTCACACGGCCGCGTTCTCTTCGTGTTAATAAGATTTAGCATGTTTCATGCCGTGGCTGGTGTAGCTTAGTGGATTAAGCTCGGGCCTGTGAACCCAGTGATCGCGGTTCGATTCCCAGTCAGGGCACATGCCTGGGTTGCAGGCCAGTTCCCAGCAGGGAATGCACAGGAAGCAACCACACATTGATATTTCTGTCCCTCTCTCCTTCCCTTCCCCTCTAAAGATAAATAAATAAAATCTTAAAAAAGAAAGAAAATATAAAAAAAGGGATAAACCTTAAAAAAAAGGTATACAGTAAGATTTAAAAAAAAAAAGATTTAGCTGTTTCACTCAAGATTTGTGTCTTCTTCATCAGAGGTGCTGGACGCTTCCTGGATTGAGGGGACAAGACCCAGTACCTTGCCAGCAGGCAAGTCGGAAGTGTAGCCAAAGGGACCACTAGCATCTCAAGGAGGCCGCTGAGAGGACAGACCCTGTGACCTCATTTGTACCCCGCTCCAAGCACCTTGAAAGTTGAGCCTGGGGCTCTGACCCCAGAATGAACCACTCGGAGGAAACCCAAAACGAATCAACAGCCCATTTGGAGACAGGACCCACAGTCCAAGAGGGCAAGCCGAGAACGAAGGGGGCCTCACATGGAGAAGAAAACCACACTTTGGACCCTGGCTGGCGTAGCTCAATGGATGGAGTGCGGGCTGTGAACCAAAGTGTTGCCAGTTCGATTCCCAGTCAGGGCACATGCCTGGGTTGCGAACCAGGTCTCCAGTGGGGGCCACGTGAGAGGCAACCACACATTGATACTTCTCTCCCTCTCCTTCTCCCTCCCTTCCCCTCTCTAAAAATAAATAATTTTTTTTTTAAAAAAAGAATTTATTTAAAAAAATAGAAAGAAAGAAAAACACATTTGGGTTTAGGACAGACATAGATTCTTTTCCCCAAAGAAGCACTTAGAAGTCATCTCTTTGACTTTCAGCAGGTCAAGCTACTGCGTCTGGAGTTACAGCCATACCCAGACGCCTGGGCATTAGTGGGTTAGTCAAATCTTCACCGCGGCCTGGGAGGTTTCCGCTCCCCTTCCTGGGCACCCGGCTCTGAGCCTCAGGCTGTGTGGCTCCGCCTAGGGGCTGAGTGACTTCCTGCAGGTGCTGTCCTCATCACCAGGCCCCCACGCCCCTTGGTTCCCACCTGCCCCCCACCCCCACACGTTGCTGAAAATCAGAATGATTTTCATTGCTCAAATTTATACTGGGAACACCGTGATGACAACAAAAGCCACGCAGAATGAGATAATTCTACTTTTCTCACATATGATAATAAAAAACTGAGGTATAGTTCTGTTTCTCAAGGGCCCTGGACAAAAACGACGTTGGTTTCATGCACCAAGTAATCGCTGTGTGAAGAGCCCAAGGGCCCTTATTTGCTAGAGATGCTTAAGGTGAGCTCCGGGTGGACGCTCGAGCTGTGACTGCGCCTGGCAGGAGCCCGGGGCCTTGCAGCGGCTGCTCGGAGAGAGGACTGCCTCCCGACCAAGCTCCTGCCTGGTCACAAATCCGGGTGAGACCGCCAGTGTCCGTCTAAGCGCTCGGGTCTCTCAGGAAACAGACCTGGTTTTCTTCCGCATCAGTCCAGTCACGCAGGTGGACCTGATACCAGTGACGACTGTCCTGAAGAGGGGTCCTACCTGGTCACGGGGAGGAATCTGGAGCAATAATACGCTGTGAACCCCCTTGCAGGCATTTCCCGGCTGTGTGGCCTTAGGGAAGTTCCCTGGCTCCTCTGTGCTATCCCACTTTCCTCCTGCGTTCCGAGAGCGTTCACCTAGTCTCCTGTAGCCTTCCTGAGGGCCTTTCCACGTGTTTTATCCATTGCTCCGGTAGCAGTGCCGAAATCCCGGTCTTTAACAGCGCACTTGACTCTTTCTTCCAGCTCTCCGCTAGTGCTTAGTATATTTTGAAACCTATATTTTGATTGCTAAGCACCTATGTGATTAGGGTTTTTATGCCTTCTTGAGGAAGTGACTCTTCTATCATTATGAAATGTCCAACTTTATTGTTGGTAACATTTCGTATTTGAAAGCTATTTGTCTGATATTAATGTGGCTATGCCAGCTTTTTTGGATTAGTGTTAATATTGTATTTTTTTTATTAATCAGAGTTCTGTAGAGAAGCAGACCCAGTAGGTCCATGGAGACCCAGAGAGAGAGAGAGAGAGACACACACACACACACACACACACACACACACACACACACACAGGGGAGCTCAGGGCGAAGCCCGCGCCCACAGTGGGGAGGGCGGTCTGCTCTGCCGAGCCTGCTGACTCGAACCCGGGACACGCCCTCACAGGAACACACGGAAGGAATGTTTGATCTGGCACCCTGTGGCCTGTCAAGTTGACACATGAAATTAGTCACCTCAATCTTCTCCCATGTTTACACTTGAACCTTTCAGTCTCAATATTTAAAGAGTGCTTCTTCGCCTACTCACACGGCGCTGGCTAAACGTGTCAAATCAGGATGGAGGAGAGTTTCGAGAAAGCGATTAAGGGGTTTCATTTTCCAAATCGTGGGGTCATCTCCAGTCACGTTTGGCTTCTTCTCTTCCTTATTCTGTATCTTATCGGCTTGGTCTCCAAGGCGGGACTGTAGTCCTTCTGACTCCTAGTCTCACGCTTTCTCCTCCACCATCACCTTCGTCACTCCGGTTAGACTCCCGTGGTCTCCCCGCAGACTCTGCAGAGCTCCTCTGGCCAAATCCAAACATCACAGCCGTGGAAAACCAGGAAGGGGGCTGGGCGGAGCGGGGAAGCAGCCCACAGGAGGAGGCAAAGGAGGTGGGTTTCCGGCAGAGCCGTGGACAGCAGGGCCTTGCGTTTTTAGGCGGTCTGACAATCCCTGCCTCTTACTCAGAGGACTTAGACCATTTATACCTAATAAAATGATCAATATGCTTGAGGTTAAAAGACTTTACTTATTTACTTTTAGAGAGAGGGGGAGGGAGGAAGAGAGAGAGGAAGAGACATATCAGTTGGTTGCCTCTCACGCGCGCCCCAACCAGGGACCAGGCCCACAACCCAGGCAGGTGTCCTGCGGGGATTCAGGCTTTCGCTTTGAGGTAGGACACCCAGCCCACTGACCCTGCCCGTCAGGGCCTATCAGGGGAGAGTTTTGATTGCAGGGCTCCATCCCCATTAGAGGACCCTGTGGCTCTCTGCACGCCACGTGGCCTGAACGTGACACTCATTCTAGTGAAGCTGGGGAAAGAAGGCCTGGAGGAATCGAAGAAAAAACAAGTGTCGATCAGAGAGACAGGGAGCGCTGTCCTGCGAGTCTATTGTCGCCATTTTTAAAAATCCTCACCCAAGGGTACTTTTTTTTTAGTTCATTTTAAAGAGAGAGAGAGAGACATTGATGTGAGAAATAAACATCAACTGGTTGCCTCCCACACACCCCCAGACCAGAGATCGAGCCTGCAACCTAGGTATGTGCTCTGACCAGGAACTGAACCCAGAACTTTGTGGTGTACAGGACGACACTCCAACCAACTGAGCCACCTGGCCAGGGCTATCATCACAATTCTTCTTTTTAGATTTTATTTATTTATTTTTAGAGAGAGGGGAAGAGAGGGGGAAAGAGGGAGAGTTAACATCCATTGCTTGCCTCTCACACGCCCCCTACTGGGGACCTGGCCAACAACCCAGGCGTGTGCCCTGACTGGGAATTGAACCAGCAACCTTTTGGTTCACAGGCCAGCACTCAGTCCACTGAGCCACTCCAATCAGGGCACCACCCTAACCATTTTTAAGTGCCCAGTTCAAGGGCATTAGTGCATTCCCATCGCTGTCACCACCGTCCACTTCCAGAACCCTCCTTATCTTCCACAGCGGGAACTCTGTCCCCATGCAACACTGACTCCGCCCCTCCAGCCCCAGCCCCACCCCCATGGGGGCTTTGCTGGAGCGCATTCACCTGGGCTCAGGCGCGTGGGATGAGGCTCTTGACGCACACCCAGAGAGTCAGAGAAATGCACTGGGGACGTGCTTCCCACACAGGTGTGAAGGGGGAAAGCTGCTGTAAATGACGGTGGTGTGTAAACCTATGTCTGCTCGTTCGCAGCTGGTAAGGAAGGGTGGAGGGAATGGAAGGCATTTACCTGTTGTTGTTCGAGCAGGTTCAGGGTCCGCCCGGGGCAGGGGGCCTTGCCACGAGGCTGATGGGGCTTCAGCTTGGGGCTGCCTACGGGGCGAGAACGGAGGGCGCGGGACGTCCTGGGAGCAGAGGGGCGGCGGGGTTGTCACCGGGAAGCATTTCTGTGTACGCGGGCCTGGTAAACCGCTTAAAGAGAGCCCAGGAGGGTAGCACACCAGTCCCCAAACACCCCTGGTGCGACGGGACCTACACTCGTGTTCTGAACAAGCATTCACCTTCATACGAAGTCTATGTCCATAATTTTATATTAGTTTTCTTACAAAGGGCCTCAAAATGTCGTGCCCACAAAGTCTGAACCTGTCTTTGATTTCTGGGGCCTAGAATCATTCCTTGTTTGTCCTGGGCTCCCTTAGGTTTAATTTTTTAAGCTATGTTTTCGTTTTCTTATTATTTTATTTGTTTTAGAGAGAGGGGAAGGGAAGGAGAAAGAGAGGGAGAGATTCACCGATCAGTTCCGTCTCTTACGCACCCCAAGCAGGAACCGAACCCGCAACCTAAGCATGTGCCCTGACCAGGATCAAACCAGAGACCTTTTGCTTCTCAGGACACGCCCGACCAACTGAGCCGCGTCGGTCAGGGCTTCCTCAGGTTGAACACACTGAACACCAACACAGGTGGCTCCAGGCCCCACTGTCCACAGCAGACACAGGCACCACCAGGCACAGCCTCGGCTCGGAGTCGCCCCGCCCCGCCTCCCCCAGCGACTGGCAGGCCAGGGAACGCCTACCTCTTTCACTAGCCGGATCCCTTGAACGGCCACCCGGCGCTGCTCTCTGCTGCCCCCCAGTGGGTCTCGGGTAACATGACACCACGGGTACACACAGGGCGTTTCCTCTTTCTCACGCTCCTGAAACCTTCCAAAGCTTTTTTATAGCTGTTTTAAGTGCCTGGGGCTTTGCCAAGGCCTCTCAAAATTCAAAGCGAAACGAGTTGCTCCCTGGGAACCCTCGGTAGCTGGTTGCTTTCTCCCCCACATTGCATGCCTGGGCTGCTCTCTGCAGGGCAGGCACCCAGATGCACAGGGACACTCGCACGCCAGAGACAAAGGCACACCTTAAGGGGCCTAGACAAGAAGTAGAGCCAAGGAAATAACACCACTGGGTGGGTTAGTTCTTCTCCGGACTGGCTAGAGCAACCCGGTGTGTTTTTTAAAAGGAAATCTGGCTTTGATGTTTGGAGTAGGAGGTTACCCACACAAGATGGGGAAGGCCCCCCTATCTCACCACTGGCTCCACAATGGTCACCCCGAAGCAGGATGGGGAGGGCTCTGCAGAGCCCCGGGGTGTCCCAGACTCTCTGTTCATGGCCCTTTCTGGTCCCGATAAACCGGCGGGAGACGCAGCCCGGCAGAGCAGAGCAGTTTGTAAATGTTTATTAGCCATCTCCTTGGCAACCCACTCTTTATCCACACTCTCGTGAAAACGAGATTTGACCTCTCCGAATCAGCTGCTGCCAGGCAGATGGGCGGGGCCTGGTCTGGCCTGAGTCTCCCCGACAGTTCAGGGCTCTGGCAGTCCTGGGTCACTGAGTCACTTCGCCCACTGGTCTATGAGGGACAGGGGCCCTTTCCTCCAACCAAGCGTGGTAACCAGGTGGAGTCCGTCAGGGGACTGTCCCAGAAAAGGGCGTCCCAGGACCTGGCCTTGGAGCACCACGTCAGCCTCATTAACCTCATGAAAGACTCCCAAAGGTGGCGGCCTCTCTCTCTCCCACGCAGAAAAAGCCCGGCCGGCCCGAGCTCCCCTTGGGCGTCAGGCGGGGCTCTGGGAACGCCAGGGGAACTGCCCGGAGGAGGGAGTGTCAGCAGGTGCCCTGTGGGAGGAGGATGTTGGCCACCCGTTTCACAAGCCCAGTCCTACTGCCGGCCCAGGGCTTCTGGGAAGCGCTTGCACATCTCTGCTGGGAAGCTGGCTTCTCACCTGCCGCCCAGGACCTCCCCGCTCTGGGCCTACCTCAGCTTCCTGCCAGAGCAGGCTGGCCGCCCACGGAGGTGCCCCGGAGGGCCCGACCCTGTGAGTCACCGGCCTCTCTGCACGCCTCCTCCCTGACGCTTGCGCTGTAGCTTGGCTGAGGTCAGGTCGCTGAGAGTACAGAGCGGGGAGCCCACACAGGGCTCAGCAGCAAGAATTGGCAGATACGGCGGGAAGGAGGCCAGGGGCCTCTGGACGGTCCGATCTAACACAGTTCAAAACAGTATCGAAAGTGCCTAGAGGGCCAAGGAGCCAGCAAAGGGGATGCCGGATATGCACTCCTGCCCCCGCCCCCCGAAACGCCACGCCCACATGGGGGTGTGGGCTTCTGGGTTACCTGCCCCTCCTCCTCCCCTGGTCCCGGTGGGGGACAGCGGAGAGGAAGCGGAAACCACTGCCCTGCTCGCCACACCCTCCCCCACTCTTGTCCTCCAGGGAGCATAGGCCTGGTGGGGCGAATATTCACAGGGACAGTAGGGCCCCAGGGTGGGAGCTGAAGCTGTCTGGGGTTCAGCACATCATGGTCTGCTCCCGTCACCCGCTCATTAGTCCACCGTGTTCACTGAGCACCCACTGTGCACCCAGTCAGTGCCTTGGGGACAGAGATGCATTCAGCCCAGCCCTGCCCTCTAGGAGCCCACAATCCAGCCAGCTGAGCCCAGAGAGGGGCGTGGGAAGGACACCTTGCTGGGGGTCACCCTGTTATCACAGCAGTGACGTCTGCAATGACACCCACAGCTTCCCACGTCGGGCCATCCAAGTCAGCGCCGAGGTCATCGTGGGTTTATTGGCAACCCCCCCATCGACTCTGTCTTCACGCCCCTAGTGCCCGGGGCCCTCGCACAGGCTGGTGGCCTAGGCACGGGGGGGAGGACGCCTGCCTCCTCGAGGATGCTCAGCGAGTCCTCACAGAATGGTGAGGACACCACCGACAGTGGGGCTCCTGCCTGGTCTTGGGCACCCCCACCCCAGGGGTCCGTGGGTCCCCCCCCGGGTCTTCACAGGTCCTCTGGCTTCCAAGGGAAGAAAGAAAAGTCTTAAGAACAAGAAGCTTCCAGCAGCCCACCCTGGAGAGCAGCAGGGAACAGTTCACATGAGGTCCTTAACCTGCTGCAGTCACCCCTTGGCTTTCCGCTGCTCCATGACCTGGGCCTGCTCACCTCGCCTGGGCACCGTCTCTGTACCGGGCG
The DNA here is from genome assembly GCA_028533065.1 of Trachops cirrhosus. Taxonomy (NCBI): domain Eukaryota; kingdom Metazoa; phylum Chordata; class Mammalia; order Chiroptera; family Phyllostomidae; genus Trachops; species Trachops cirrhosus. The sequence goes on from CM052542.1 coordinate 2,456,923, forward strand.
CCCTCCTGCTCATCCCACCCCTTCCGCACACCTGGCACACACACCAGGTCAAATTAATGCTTGGGGAAGTACACCCTCCCCACGCCCACCTAGCGAAGCCGCCGCCGCTGCCAGCCGGAGCCCTGGCTCGTCCAGTCCCTCTGATGGGAGGCTTCGGACAGGAGCGCCCAGGAGCGGGGCAGACGGCTCCCTGGCCTGCAGAGCCCCTCGGGCCATTGCTTCTGTCTGCCCAGAGCTTCCCAAGCAGAGTGGGCGAGGAGGCAGGCCCAAGAAGGGCCGGAAGGGCAGTGACCACTCACAGCAGATGCCTGCGCCCGGCTCAGGAGAGCTCCTGGCCCAGCCCTTCGTTCTGGCACCAGAGCTGGGTCAGGTACGTTGGCTGCCAGGGCGGCAGGGACTGGCCCAGGTCTAACGCCACTTCCACCAGTGGGGTTGGGGTCTTCGTCCTCCCCTGCAGCCACCTGCCCCTTCTCCTCCAGCCCACACAACCTTAAGGAGTGGGGGTGAGGTAGGGCCTCTCCCCTTATTTCCTCTAGCTGAGTTTCCCTGGCCTTCAGTCTGCCAGAGCACAAACACCCGGGCTGTCGCCTGGCTGTGGGTGCTGGGCTGGTCCGTCCGTGGGAAACAGCAGTTGTCACCAAGAGCTTCCTCAGGCCCCAGGGACAGTCAGCAGGATCGTGGACTGGACGGGCCAGGGGACTACCAGGGCCGCCAGAGGCTAGGGCAGCAGGGAGGCGCAGGCGGCGAGGGCACGGGGGCGGGCGACGGAGAGGGCGAGGGTGGGCCGCATGAGTCCGCAGTGCTCCCGCCGTCGGAGGTAGCGCCGGCCGCCCTCCGCCGCAGGTGCTCCAGCAGGCGAGCGCTCAGGGCGGGCTCCAGGACGCCGGAGGCGGGCAGTACTCGAGTCAGGCGCGCCAGGCAGGCGCGGTAGCCCTCGAGGTAGCTGTCGGAGGGCGCTGCGGGCAGAGAGGCGCTTAAGGCTCGGGGAGAGGCTGGGGTGAGGCTGGGGTGAGGCCGGGGTGAGGCCGGGGTGAGGCCGGGGTGAGGCGCAGGGCCGGGGCGGGGTCACTCACTGGGCGCTGCCTCCGGGCAGAAGGACGCAGGCAGCTCCCGCAGGAAGCGCACGGTCATTTCCAGGATGTCCGCCTTCTCCAGCTTCGAGTGGCTGGAGCTCTGCGACAGGCCACCAGGGAGAGTGACAGAGGAACGGACAATCGAGACAGATCTCCGGCAGGCTGCCTCAGCGCCGAGCTCTTGCCAGGCGCTGGGCGCCGCGCGGAGCCTCCTCGCCCGTTTCCGGGGCCCTCCCGCCCCCCTCCGCCCGCGCCCCAGTGCCCCCGCTCACCTCCTTGCCCAGCAGCGGCAGGATGATGCCCTTGAGCTGCCTCAGGCTCTCGTTGATGCGCGCGCGGCGGCGTTTCTCCAACAGAGGCTTCAGGCTCTGCGGGCGGGCGCAGAGGCGCGGTTACGCGGGTCACAGGCTTCGCCCCCGGTCCCCGGTCCCCAGTCCCCTGTCCCCGGTCCCCAGTCCCCAGGTCCTACCTTACGCAGCTCCGCCGGGTCCCCCGCCCTCCGAGGTAACCCCATGCTTGACGGCCAAGCGGCGCCTATACGAGTCCGGCGCGTGGGTGACCTGCGCCCGCCCCGAAGCGGAGGGGAGACCCAGACCCCGCGGGAGGTCTGCTCCGTGCGCTGCCGGAGCCGGCGCCAGTGGAAAGCTCCTCGCCCGCCTCCGGGCTTTAAGGAGGCGGCGTCTCCGGGCCCGCCCCGCCCCGGCCCAACCCGCCCCTCGGAGTCAGGTCGCCTCCGGGTCCCACCTCTCGCTTTTGTTTCTGCCCGAGGGGGAGGGAGAGGAAGACGGGAGTGGGGGTGGATCTCGCTCCAGCCCTTCGCGTCCCACCTGCCGCGGGGTCGCGGGCTCGGGGCGCCCCACCCCCAGCACCGGCGGGCAGGGGGGGCACCGGCGAGCCCAGGCCTGGCCTCGCTGGGGTTTCCATCCCTCCCCCTCCAGCACCGCCCCCTCCTTTCGTCCCGTCTAAACCCCACCTCTGAGCCCGCCCTAGCTTCTGGCAGGCGACCCGGTGGCGGCGGGACCCGAAGCCCAGGACTTGGGCGCTCCCACGCGGGTTTCCACTACCAGGAGGGACTCGCCCCACAAGTCGCTCTGCGGACGGAGCGTCTGAGCAGGAAGTGGAGGGACCCCGACAAAGGTCTCAGCTCGCTCGCGTCCTGGCCCCTGGGAAGTGGCCGAGGCACTGAACCCCCCGGTGGCGCTCCGGGTTAGGGATCATCCGGCTCCCCGCCCTGGGTTTGAACCCGGGAAACTGAGGCCCAGAGAAGCCCACGCAGCCCAGGAGCCCTCGGAGCTCGTTTTCATTTCGACTGACACCAGCTCCGTTCCCACCTGCGGGGCTGGCGGGGTTCACGAGCCCAGCAGGGTGGGGCGGTCCTGGGTGCCGGCGCCCGGCTGCCGGCTTTGGCCCCAGAGGCTGCGGGCCCGCCTCCTCGCGGCGTGGCGGTTGCTGCCGCAAACTAGCTGGGCGTCCCCCGCCCATCTGTTCGGGGCCGCCGGCCTCAACCGGCTGACGGGGCAACCGCCACCCGGGCAGCGGTCCGGGCCGCCCAGCGGACCCACGGGCGGAGAAGGGCAGACCCACCCAGCCAGGCGGGTGGAAATGCCCGGGGCCCAGCCAAAACAGACTCTGTCCAGGGTGCTGCACCTGCCTCGGCCCGCTCCTCCGCCAAACGACGTCGGGTCTCCATTCCCCTGGCTTGCCGGAGTCCTCCTGCCGCGTGCTCTCCCTACCCCTCGCAAGGCCCCAGACCAGGGAGCGTGTCAGAACACCAACCTGGGTGAGAGGGAGCTCGGGCCACTGGTACCTGTCTGCCCCGCGCAGGGCCGAGGGCCTTGTGACTCTCACCTCCCTTAACCCCCTTACCAGTCCGCACTAGGAGAGTAACCCCATTCGGGCAACACCCGAAAGAGTAACACTCCGTTTGGCCGGCAGGGCCTGGGGTGCTTCAGCCCCTGTCCCCCTTGCATCTCGGAGCCCAGGTTCCTAGGAAGGCTCAGAACAGGACTAAGGACTTTGTGGATCACCCGCTGATGTCCCACATGTCACTCCAACCACAATGGCTCGCTCACGCCCTTCCGTGCCCACAAGCCCACTTAGCCTCTCCATCCTTGCTGGGGGTCCCCTACACTCGCCCCGGGAGAAGGGGCTGGGGAGGAAGCTTCCCCCTGGAGCACCCCCTCCATGCCTCAGCCCATTTGAAGACCTGGGTTGGGGGAGCAAATTCCTTTTTCAGTGCCAGTTACCCCAGGTTTTTAGTCTCTCCTCCGCTCTCCCATCGTGGGAAGGACTGTGAGCAGGTAACACACCTCTGCTTTCCACCAAAGGATCCTGGGGCCTGGCTGGCGTAGCTCAGTGGATTGAGCGCGGGCTGCGAACCAAAGCATCGCAGGTTCGATTCCCAGTCAGGGCACATGCCTGGGTTGCAGGCCAGGTCCCCAGTGGGGACCACATGAGAGGCAACCACACATTGATGTTTCTCCCTCTCTCCTTCTCCCATCTTCCCCTCTCTAAAAATAAATAAATAAAATCTTAAAAAAAAAAAAGATCCTGGGGGTTCGCTGGTCACCTGGAGGAAGGGGGCCCTTTATAATCTGGGGAACTTAGGGGAGTCAGCTGAGTGTGCAGGGGTTGTGGGTTCAGGCCTTAGGGAAGCCGGGGCCACTTAGGGTACAGTGGAGACACGGTCCTCCCTGGTCGCTGACCTGGGTGCAGGGAGAGGACTGGCGGATGGCCTGAGCCCAGCAGAGGAATGAGTAGGCCTCCCGGGGTGGAGGGTCCCCAAGCTGACATCTGGAGGGTGGGAGGCCGTGGAGGTGCAGTGGGCAGAGGGAAGTTCAGGCGCAGAGGGAACATGTCCCTGCTGGTGCGGACCCAGTGGAACCACGGGAGCCCAGAGAGGACAGAGAAGGCCTAGATCTCAGCTCAGACTTGAGCGGCATCCTTAAAGCAGTCGGAGAAGCGGGTCAGCAAGGATGGGTGCTCCCACGTGACTCTTACGGAGACTTGCCTCCATAAAAGGGACAGGGAGGTTCAAGGGCTCTTGCTTTGCCAGATGTCATAGCAGCCGTCCATCACCTGAACCTGGCTCCCAAAATGACAAAGCCACATGATAGATGAGGGTGTCCGGGGCCAGGGGGGCCACCTGGGGAGTGGAGGCCATGAATTGCAGAATGCGACATTAGCCATGGAGGAGGCACGGGCAGGGGCACCCAAGACAAGCCGTTTCAGCTCTGTGTCCCGCAGCACCCCTGCCACCTCGGGGTGTGCCCGCCGCTGGGTGGGCTGGAGAAGGGCAGCTCCAGGGGGGCATCAGGAATACAAAGCGGGGAGGTTGCCAGGATAGGACTCCCCCCCACACTTGTCTGCAAACCAGAGTGGCCACAGGTCTCATGGAGAGGCTGGTCTGGCCAGGTAGAAGTCACTGGAAACGCACCTCAGCACACCCTCCCGGCCGCTCTGGTGCTCAGGGTGCCTTGGAGCTCGAAGGGCCATCACATACAGCGCCGCCACGTGGTGGTCCCCGGGAATGGCATCCATGGCCGCGCAGAATCCCACCCTAGGACTCCCGCTGTTCTGGGAGCAGCTTCGCTCTACATTTCGGCGCTGCTCTGTGCCAGCTGGCTAGGTGCTGGGTGAAATAGCCCAAGGCCAGGCCCCCGTGGGGCTCCAGCGAGAGGTGGGGGAGTGGAGAAGGCAGGGCACAGACTGTTTCAAAGTCACAGGATGTGCCGCTGTGCTCCCACAGCCACGCAGCCCCCACCTCCCTGCAGCCCTTTCTGTGCCCAGCCAGCGGCGCTTCCCTCGGGCTCCCAGAAAGGGCTTCTGGCCAGCAGGCGCTCACGTGCGCTCTCCTGCCCAGCGGCCCCCCGGAGCCTTCCTATGCCCTCTGTGAGGGGCCCCGGCCCCACTCTCGCGTCACTGCTCTGGCGAACCTCCCCACCGCCATCGGCCTGTGCATCCCTGCTTTTCCTTCTCTCCACTAGGCAACCCGGTCCCTCGAACTCACGGTTAACTGCCCCCACCCCCAGACAGCAGCTCTGGGTGCTCCCCGAACCCACCCCTGTAGACCCAGAATCCTTCTCTCCCTCCCTCCCCGCTGGAGGCTCTGAGAGCACCTCCCGCGATCTGGTGGGGCTGCGGGGCGAGGGGGGGCGTGCCCAAGTTGCACCTGGGGCCCTGACCCGGAGCCCGTGGGCACGTAGGCCTGCTCCTGCCTTGGGCCTCTGCCCTGGAAGTCCCCCGACCCGAGCGCCCCTTTCACCACTAGAAACCCAGTCCCGGACACTTTCCAGACGGACCTTGCGGAGCAAATTCCCTGGCCACCTGGCTCCTAGGCAAGGCCATCCAGCCCGAGGGGCGGTGCGCACGGCAGGCTGGGCGGGACGGAGGTGGCGCGGGGGGAGGGCCGAGGTTTAAGTCCGGCGCCGCGGGGGCCGGAGCTCAGAGCGCAGCGGAGGCGGAGCGGAGCAGGCGAGGGAGCGCGGAGCAGAGGCCGAGCCGGCAGCCGCTCCGCCTCCCAACCCGCAGGGCCCCGACGGCCGCGCCGCGGGTCTCCTGGTGTCCGAGGCCAGGCGCATGGCTCCCGGGGGAGCACGCTGAGCACGGGGCGCGGCGCCGCGGGCGGCACGATGGCCCTGGAGCAGGCGCTGCAGGCGGCGCGGCAGGGCGAACTGGCAGCGCTGGAGTCCCTACACGCTGCCGGCCAGCTGGGGCCCTGGCTTCGAGACCCGCTGGATGCGCTGCCCGTGCACCATGCGGCCCGCGCCGGCAAGCTGCACTGTCTGCGCTTCCTGGTGGAGGAGGCCGCGCTGCCCTCCATGGCCCGAGCGCGGAACGGCGCCACCCCGGCCCACGACGCCGCTGCCACCGGTCACCTCGCCTGCCTGCAGTGGCTGCTCTCGCAGGGCGGCTGCAGAGTGCAGGTGGGTCCTAGTCCTTCCCTGGCAGCCCAAAGGCTTTCTCCGAAGGACAGGGTGCTGGCCTGGGGCCCCCCCGACTCAAGGGGTTGGGTGCCTCCCAACCGAACTTCCTTTGGAGCTTCTTTCAGAGGGCTTGGGTGAGGTGGGCTCCTGGGTTTACAGTAGGTACCTGGGCAGATGCTTGGTCAAGTCCTGGCCGCTGCCCAGCCAAGTACCCAGGCAATGGAGAACCAGAAGGGGACGGGGCTCAGCCAGACTAGTATTTAGACTGGGACTAGGGGACACGGCACTGAGGGAGACCTGGACAGTGTGAGGGGCACTGAGGGCCTGGCCAGGGATGGAAAGCCCGTGTCTTCCAGGATCAGGCCTGGAGGGCCTGGGTGGAGCCCACCCCAGGTGAAGATAGGGGTGTCCTCAAGGCTAGGTAAGGAAGATGAGGGGAGATGGCGGTGGACCTGGGCAATGAGGGTCTCCTCGGGGCCCAGAATCTGGCCTCCCTTCCGGCCTCCCAAATCCAAGCTGCTTCGCCAGCGCAGCCCGAGTCTTCCCGCCTTGAGACCCCACCCGCAGGCTGCAGCAAACAGGGCCCCTCTGGAGCCTAAGCGGATGGCCGCTCAGGCCCTGCTGTGTGACCCTCCTGCTGCAGAGCCCAACAAGCACTAAGCCTGGGACTCAGGGGCACTCCTGCCCGCCCACCACCACTTCCAGTCCCCCAGGGCACAAGACAGCAGACCCACAGGGTGAAAAGTAAACCAGGCACCACCAGCTACTGCTGGGCCAAGGGGTGGGAAGCACCAGGAGCTGCTCGGGCAAGGTGTCCAGGAAAGAGCCCTCTGAGGAGTGGCCTCCGAGGGGAGGCCTGGCCGATGAGAAGGAAGTGGCAGCTGGTGGCCAGACCGTTCCGAGCACCAGGGACAAGCAGTGCAAAGCTCCGGGGCACACACATTCCTGTCCTGCGGAGCGAGCCGCAGAGAGGCGCGTGTTGGGAGCGGGGTGAGGGCGGGAGAAGCCACCGCCGCCAGGCCCTAGAGGGTCTCATAGGCTGCAGTGGGGGACTTGGACGATATTCTGGTCTTTGGGGAAAGCCAGTGGAGGGCGGAACCAGACCACTAAGCAAGGCTACTGGGTACACTGGATGTGGGAGAGGCAGGAGCGACTGAGCTGGCTGACTGTGCCCTAAAGATGGCCAGACCCTGCCCCTTCTTTGCCCTCAGGATGGCAAGGCCCCCCTTCCAGCCTTCCTGGGAGATGGCCTGGCCCCTTATCTCCCGGATGGCTCTGTTATCAGAGTTCTTGGCACATGGTGCGTGCCCACTCTTTTGGGAGGTGGCGTGCCTCCCTGATCCCGGTGTCCAGCCTTGGCCGGAAGCCTCCCTCGCCACTGCAGAGGAGGTGGACGAGCCGGTGGCCTTGTGCCCAGGTTGTCGATTTCCCACCCTCGGGCCCCAGCAGGCTTGGGCGTTGGAGGCGGAAGTGCGTGTGGGGGGAGGATGACCTGGATCCTGGCCCCGCTCAGCCTGGAGAGATAAGCAGATTGAGGGTGTGGGCCCCAGCACTTGAGGCCCCTGGGGCCCACGTGACTGTTGGAGATTCAGGAACACGCCAGAGTCCACAGGCCTGGGGTCCTCTTCTTATTGCCACCCCCACCCAGAGGCCGGAGCCAGCAGGACCCCTGGAGCTTCAGACCCCCAGTCCCCGAGGCCAGAGGAATTGAGGGCCTTCCTCAAGGGCTGGACTCAGGGCATACTTCGCCATTGTCCCCTCTGGGTGACCTCTAGCCAGCCCTGTCCCCGGGCTCAGGGGACAGGCTGAACCAGACTCCTGGCCCTGCCCAGGCATCCCAGCACACAGAGGGGGTCTCAGCATCGTCCTCAGCTGCCTGGGCTGCTCACTCCCGACCCCCCACACCTCACTCCGTGCACCCTGCTTCCTTCCCGGCGGCCACCATTCTGCTGCCGCCGGCCCCGCAGCCTCCATGACTTACCAGCCGTGCCCTGGGCTGCGTTCCCTCCACCCCCTCTTCTCCCTTCACTTTTCGTACGGGAGCCTCAGAGGCTGCCTCGGCCACACCTGTCCCCACAGTGCCTTCCTTGGGCACGTCCTTCCCTGATTCTAGTAAACCGTGCCCACCTCTCACCACTGCCCACGCCCAGCTCCCTGCCCACCTCCATCGTCCCATATGCTTGGAGCCCGGAGCTCGGTCTGTTCTAGACCCCATGCCCACCCTCCCAAACTGGCCAGCCAGCCCCTGAGTCCAGACTTCTGGGTTCCCGGTGCGTGTCCTCCTCACCCAGGTCATGTGAGCAGCACCTCCAACCCCTCCCACAGCAGGCGCACACACCTGTTCTCGACGGCACGTTGGGTCCTTCTGGGCCCAGACCATCACCCCACTCCCTCTGGGGTGCCTGGGAGGGGTCTCGCCTAAGCGCCTCCCAGGGGCTGCTCCTAGCCCTCACCTACCACCATTGGCTGACTGCCGAGGCCCTGCTTACTGCCCCAGAGGGCAAGGACGCGGGCAAGAAGGCAGTCTGTCTTCCTGGCTGGGGGTGGGACAGTGCAGTGTCCCAAGGCTGGGTTGCTGGAGGTGCGCCAATCTGGAGACCCCTCCCCACGGGCACCTGGGGATGGGTGGAGGAAGGGAGAGAGGTTTGGATGCAGAGGGTGCCCCGGTGGTCCTGACACCAACCTGGTGCGGCCCCAGCAGCGCCCCCTTCCTGGCCCAGCCGCTCTGGCTCGGTCACGCAGGCATTCCCTAAGCGCCCAGGTAACAGGGAAGGGTCTCGGCCCAACGCTGGAGCCCCTGCCGGGACGAGCAGGGTGCCACAGCCTCAGCGCCCGCTTCGTGCCAGCAAGTCACAGTCGTGGGCTGCCATTCTCTGAAAGCCCACTGCGGACAGTTTGGCGATGCCACTCGTGAACTGAAGTTCCTGGACAGAGCTGTCCCCACGCGGGTGGGATGCGGTAAGCGGCCTGAGAAGGGGCAGGGCGAGACTTGAGGACTAACGGGCTCTCCTTCCACAGGACAAAGACAATTCTGGTGCCACAGTCCTGCATCTGGCTGCCCGCTTCGGCCACCCCGAGGTGGTGGACTGGCTGCTGCGTCACGGCGGTGGGGATCCCGCCGCAGCCACAGACACGGGAGCCCTGCCTGTCCACTACGCTGCCGCCAAAGGAGACTTCCCCTCCCTGAGGCTTCTCATCGGGCACCACCCTGAGTAAGGACACCCCTCCGGGGGGCCTCCGGGTGGGGCTGGCCAGGGCTCCAGGGGTGCTTGAAGTTTGCCATGCCCCTCCAGCACGCCTGGGGAGTGACCACTCCCGGGCGAGAGGGCCAGGCCAGACCCTGCTCCTACCCAAGCCGAGACTTCTCCCTCCCGGCAGGCCGCTCATGGTCACTTGCCTCAGAGCCCTGCAAGCAGACGGCCCCCAGCACGCAGCCGCCCCCGGGAGGCTGGGCGCCCAGGCCAAAATCCCTTGCTCCCCGCCACGATGCTCATCAGCCTGCCCCGGAGGCCCCCTCTAGCTCCAGCCTGAGCTCATTTGTAAGGCTGCTCCAAATGGGGGTGCAGCAATGAGAGCCTCTCTGAGACCCCTAGTGAGGAAGGCGACAGAGAAGGAGCGAGGCAATAGGGCAGCAGTGGGGGGACACGGCCACCCGCCCAGACCCCCACCCCTCCTGGCCCCCCGGCCCTCTAGCCAGGCCATCCACAGAGCGGCAGATCATCTCCTGTGGCCCCTCGGCCCATTGCCACCACCAAGGCGGTGGGGGTCCCAACCCCAGGGACCTGAGCGGCTGGGCTGAGAGAGCAGCTGAGCAGTGGGTGGGGGTCTCCTCAGGGTGGGGTGGGGCCTGTGGAATAAGGGAGCTCAGTGCACAGCAGGGGACTCGGGGGTCCTGGGGAAGGGAGGGAGCCAGGTCTTCGGAGCAGCTGGCGGCGACGGGAGTCCTGGGGGAAGGCTGCCCAGATGCTCTCTGCGGGGGTGGGGCCCGATGGCCCCTGGGACCCGACAGAGGGGGGCTCTGACCAGTGACCTTTGTCAGCACGAGTGGGTGCCTAGGAAACAAGTGTTGACGGAGGGCCCAGCCTGAGAATAGCAGCCACCAGGTGAGAGGTTCCATCCATGGGCACCTGCAGGGCCACTGGCCACCAGGGAGCAGGCAGGAGGCCGGCCTGGCCCCGTGGCCTCCCAGCAGCCTGTCGGGCCCAGGCCCGTCAGCGGGGGTGTAGGGCGGCCCTGAGACCCCAGCCCAGGCGGCCGTCCTGTCACTGAGCAAGGGGTTCCCTGGTTGGGTCACTGGGGGACCGGCAGGTGTGCCTCCCAAACCAGGGGTTCTCCTCCTAGCCATCCCTCCCGGGGGCCGTGTGGTACAACTTTCGTGTGAATTCTCTGCTTCGGGACAAGCTAGGGTTTGGGCCACGCCAAAGGCAGTAGGGCTCAGGGGAGGAGGCCCTGAGGCCCTCGAGGACAGGCTGCCAACCTGGCACCATCAGCACCCCTAGGGCACCAGGCCCGGGACTCCGACTCCGGTTAGAGCTGGGGACCAGCGCTGGTGACACCCCCCCAACGCCACAGAGACGATTCTGAGGCTTCTGTCCCATCCCCTCGCTTAATGCAGAGGACACAGAGGCCCCAAGAGGGGAGGGATAGACTGTGGCCACACTCTGGCACCTGCCAGCCTCTCTCTCTCACATAAAGGCCCCCTAAAGCCAGGCTGGTGGTGATGCCAATTCAGTCCCAACAGTGTGGGCCGCCCCCCCGCAAGAACTGATGAGGAGCTGGGGCAGGAGGGGAGCGGGAGCCCCAGGCTGGCCCCAGAGCCCCTCCTCACCTAGAAGCCTGTGGAGGGTGGCCCTGGCTGTACCTCGGAACAGCCTCTCTGTCTTGGGGGCTTGGGGACCCTGCGCCCTCCCAGGCCCTGCCGGGTGCTGGCTGTGATTGGGCGGGGCTGACTCCGGCCAGATGGCCTGGACTGATGAGCGGCCAGCCCCCCAGGGCCAGTGTGAATCTCAGGGAGGTGGACAGAGGGCTCGGGCTCTATTCCTGCACCAGCTGCGCGTGTGTCCCCGCTGATAAGGAGGCGCTTTTGTGCGGGTGCCAGACTCGGCTCAGACAGGAGGGGTGGCTGGGAATTGGGGGGCGGGGACTGCCAGTAGGGGAGGTGTGGGCCTGTGCCCACCTGGCTGCCTACTTTGGGGGTGGAGACTCCTGCTCTCCGAGCCTGGAGACCCAGGGCAGGGACCTGGGGAGGGGAGGCTGGGACTGCCCTGCACTGCAGGGCGCAGCCAGGGGCCCAGGCGGCCGGGCCGTGGAGGCTGCAGCGCCCTGCTCTCACTCTCGTGAGCCTTCGGCCCGCTGTGAAGCCTGTGAATTATTCACAAGGGCTCAGCTCTCCCTGGCGGGTGGGTGAGGGAGGAAGGGCTCCCAGCCCTGCCAGTGGGAAACTCGATCCCACCCAGGGAGGCTGTGGGTGGCCTCGGGCCGTGGCAGTGGCAAGCTGTGGAGCAGCGGGAGAGCTGGGCGGGCTCAGGGGAGGGCCCAGATGATGCCAGGCCGCATGTCCGGGTATCAGTTAGGGCTCGAGATCCCGCCCACCCGCCTGCCCCTCCTCCAGTACACCCACTGGGCAAATCCTCCCAGGGGCCAAGGACTTGCCGCCATGACCTTGGACTCTGCGGCCGTGGGGGACCCTCCGCCGAGGCCTCTGCCGAGAGAGGCTCCCTGAGTGGGAGGCACAGAGGCTGGCGGGAGCTGGCCGGGCTGTTTCAGGCCCTGGGTGGGGAGGGCCGTCCCTCCTGGCCAGCAGCATGCGTGAGGAGCCAGCAGCCCCCAGAGCTCCTGACCACCCTGCCCCAAGGGTCCTGGGACCCCGGGACCACCTCATGCTCACTCTGAGCTGGAGAGAAGCCCCAGGCTCTGCTAGGACCCCCGGCCTAAACGTTAAGGCTGGGGGGGACACGGTTGGGGCTCTGGGCACTTCCTCCCCCTGCCAGTCATGGCCAGCTGGAGAACCCGCCTGCCCAAAGATCTGTATCGACTCCCGCTCCCTGCAAGTGTCCTTTGTGCCCAAGACCTCCCCAGTCCAGGACAGAGATCAGAAAGTGCCCTGGCCAGGAGTCAGGGTAAACGCAGAACAGCTCCTACCTTCTGAGTGTCCCCTAGGAGCCTGGCCCCAAGCAGTAGTGTGAGCCTTGCAGCTACCAGAGGCAGGAACTCTATAATCAGCCCATTTTACAGACCAACTCATTCAACTAATGCGCTAGGCAATATCCTAAGTGCCAGGGACACATCGGGGAACCACACAAATGTCCCTGCCTCGTGGAGCTGACAGATACAGGAAGGGTGTCTCAGAGTGGCCAGCCCACCTGCTGAGGTCCCACGGATACACTGTGGGTCTCCCCGCACCCCCTCTCTGGGTCTGTCTCCCATTCCTATCAGGTCCTGATCCCTTAGGGCCTTTCAGATTTGCTGGGGACCCCCTTTTCCCCTTCTGAGTGCACGGCTTCATGGGGCCTGGCTGTTTCCATAGTCCAGTGGGAGGGGTTCGGGCAGCCCCCCATCCTGAGCGGGAAGCTGAGTGGCTCACCCCTCAGAGCGGCTCCCCTTTGAAGGTCGGAGGCGCTGCCCGCCCAGCTCGGCCCCCTCCACGCTGAGCATCTGCTTCCATCTCGGCAGTGGGGGCTCAGTTATTCCCAGCTACCACCCCCCAGGTCTACCTGGGCACTGGCTGAGGTCACCTGGGCAGCAGTGCCTGGGGAGGAGCCTGAGCTGGCACGCCTACATCGGGTCCCTGACCCGGGGGGGCGGGGGGGCTCTGAGAACGGAGGGACCCAGTGGAGTGAGGAGAAGCTCCTCCCGGGGGAACAGCCTTAACCTCCACCAGCAACTCCCGGTCCCAGCCTGACTCCCGGTCAGGTCACGGGGGGCCCCGACAGTTCTCCCTGCCCCAGCCCTCGCTGTCTTCCTGTGCAGCCCAGGCCCCCTTCGTGGACCAGCCACAGGCTGCCCGCCACTCACAGGGAAGCTGCTTCCTTACCATGCATGGCTCAGAGGCCCTCCTCACTCTGGTCCTCCCTCCCGGCCTCCACTGCTCCCCCAGGCCGGCCCCCTCAGGCCTGCACACTGGCTGTCCGCTCCACTTGGTACTCTTCCCCCAGAATCCTCCTCTGTCAAGTTCAAGCTTCTGCTCCGCCCGCCTCTCCATACCGCCTGCCCCTAGCCCTTTCAGGCTGTAGCGCGCCCCACAACACACACTCACTCCCCGCCTTTGCACCCCGCTTCCCCAGCACCCTCGCACTGCACCGCATTCCACCTTCCACGCATGTCTGTGCATCTCTGCTCTCTGCCCTCTGCCTCACGGAACCCCGTCCCCATCCTCTGCGCCCGGCGCCTGACTCCACTGCCTTTTTGTCAAATGAATGAGGGGTCTGGGATCTCGGGTTTTGTCTGGCCCTGCCTTCAGCTCGCCCGCGTGACCTCAGACAGAACTCCCTCCTGGGCCTCCCCGGGCCCCTCTGGCCAAGGGGGAGCTAACCTGCTCTAGCAGCCGGGCGAGTGTGCGGAGGCGGCACAGAGCCCCCGGCCGGGCCGCCCGCCCGCCTCCCTTGTGCACTCACCCAACAAGCAGCAACTGAGCACCCGGCCCCGTCAGCGCCAGACCTAGCAAGCCCTCTCGGCCTCGTGGTGCTGACTCGCAGGGGGAGCAGGGACGCGTGCCGCGTTCCGAGAAGGTCTGGCCTAATTGCTCGTGTGTGGCGCTTTGCGGTCCGGCAGCCCCCATGAAACCGAGCTCTCCTTCGCCGCTCTGCGCGTCCTGGCGTGTGGTCGGGCAGCCTTGTGATGTGTCCCTAGAATGGACGAAACGGGTGCACCAAACAATTCCAGGGTGACAGGCGCTGTCACCTGAAGTGGGGCGTTGGTAGGAAGTGACAGATGTGTTCTTTAGATGGAGGGGGGAAGAAAGCCTCTCTGAGGAGGTGAGAGCTAGGCTGACACCCAGACAAGAGAAGGGGCCGGCCGTGCGGAGAGCCAGCGGGGTGGGCTGGCGGCAGGAACCGGTGTCCGCGAGGCCCGAGGGGGCTTACGCTCGGACGCACCGAGGACCACAAGGAAGCCCGGAAGCCGGGCAGAGCTGCAGGGAAGCGTAGGCTTCCTGAGATATTCCAGGCTTGCTGATGAACTGGGTGTAAAGCTGACTGTTCTAGAACCGTCCTCAATCAGGCTGCATTTCTAATGTGGGATCTTTTCAAATAAGCCAGGAGGTGTGACGGGAGGACAAGAGAGGGAGACCCCCAAAGGCCGTGGGGCCCTCTGTCGAGAGCAGCCTTACTGCACAGTGGGGTGTCGTCCTCTGCGCCCACCCTAGGGGCAGGAGTGGTGGCGCTGGGCGCCCTGAAAACGCTGTTGGCCCTGGGTCGCGTCCCGTGGGCGGATCACGCCCTGCGCCTGTGGCAACAGGAACAAAAAGCTGGCGCCGGTCCCGGACAGAGACTCCCAGCAGACCCCCCTCCCAGCGCTCCCTGCTCCTTCCATGCACCAGAGGGAGGCTTGCTTAGTGGTTACAGTGTGTTCTTGTCATCTTTTTTCCCTGTGGGGAAGAAAACAATCATTATCTCGATCATTCCTAGGGAGCCTCAGCTGTGTAAGGGACAGTGAGGGGAGGAGGGTTTGAGGGACTGCAGAGGGTGACCCGAGGCACGGAAAGGGCAAGAGGCCTGGTCAGTGCATAGATGGACGAGTGGGCAGAGGTGGGGGAGGGTGCAGGCTCCCGGTCCAAGCCGGGGAGATATGGGCATCCGGTCCAGGTGGCCTTTGACCCTGGGAAGTAGATGACCTCACCAGGGGGAGAGTGCACTTAGAAAGGAGGCCCTGGGGCGCCCCGACATTGGGAGGTCGGTGGGCAGGCCTGTGAGTCCGCCCGGGGAGCCAGGAGGGGCAGGTGTTCCAAGGGGCGGGCACCTGTTAGGCAGTGGCCGGGCCGGAAGGGGATGAGCAAAGCTCTTCCTATCGGGGTTGGGACTGTGGCCCTGGGGGAAGGAGGTGGCGGTGCGGGGCAGGGAGTGACAGCGGCACCCTTTCCTCAGAGGAAACACGCAGCTCTGCGACGCTCCCTCTTCCGTTCTGCTCGAGAAACGTGGAGAGGCCCCACAACCGTTGTGCCCATTTGCCACATGTGGAAACTGAGGCTCGGGAGGGCGAAGAACTCACGGGGGCCCGTGCAGTGAGCTGCAGAGTCCGGGGGTGAGCAGAGGCCAGGGCAAGGCGCGGGGGCTGCGTGGAGCAGACCGCTGCCCCCCAGGTGGTCACGGTGGCTGCAGCTTGATGGGCTGGACCAGGGTGGGGTCCGCAGGCCCCTGATCCCCGCCCCTCTCCTGAAGGCAGAGACTCCTGCTCGGCGAGGCTGGGGCACCCAGGCCAGCGGCGCCCCCCTGCACAGAGGCACAGGGAGGAGAGACCCTAAAAGGCAACCTGGTACCAGGCAGATGCCGAGGGCTTCCGGTGTGTGTCTGATGGGGAGCATTGCCTCCGCCTCCCCGACGGCTCAGGGAGGCCACAGGCACACGGGGCAAGACCTTGGCGCAGCTCGAGGAAGCTCAGCCAAGTCCTTCCTGCACCCAGGGCCTTCTGTGCCTCTCTCACTGAGTGATCTTAGCGGTCTGTGCCTCAGTTTCCCCGTATACAAAAGGAAAACAGTGGTGACGCCTACCTCATAAGGTCATTTTACAAGGACAAGATGAGCACGTGTGAGTCACGCTCATCACAGGTCCTGGAGCAGAGAAATCGTTCGATACGTGGTACCTGCTGCCACTGTCACCAACTATTATCATCATTATCACTACCACTACTGTCATCAATCCGTCCCTCCCTCATTAACGTCTTCCTTCTGTCCGTCCACGGTGTTATCACACGAGGGCGCCGTCCCCTGGCCCCCCGCTGAGGTAACAAGGACCCCCTTGCCCCCCTGGCCCAGCAGCAGACCGACCCCTGGGGTCTCTCAGGCTGCAGCTGTGACTCCCGAATGGGGCTCGTGAGTACCGAGGCCGAACCACCGGTAGCAACAGTGCGGGGCTCGAACAGCCACGGAGCACGTCCTCCGAACCAGGGGCCCCAGCTGAGGGGCCAGCCAGTGGACAGGCAGGAGGCGGCGGGCACGGCCTCCCCCCCTGCCTGGGCCCTGCTGCCTGCCAGCTTCTCATACCTTCTCAGACCTTCTCAGGCTGCTGGGCACCCCTGGGTCATGGATACCTGCCCAGCGGGGGCTGCACGGAGGGGGCCGGGGCTCCTGGCAGACCTGCCGTCCCGACCTGGTTATGTTGCCCCAGGCATCCCCAGAGAGAGCCCAGCGGGTCGTGGGCGGTGGCCCCTCCAGCCTTCGATCCCCAGGACCCCAGCCTTCCCTGTGCCTTGGTTACGGGGTGAATAATTCAGGCCACTGAGTGTCAGTCATGAAATATTGAACGGGCTGTTACCGAGGCACCAACCTGTGAGTGTGCGCGGGGGCGAGGCTGGCACCGGGGCGTGGAGGCCGGTGGCCCTGCTCCAACTTGTCCCTGAGGCAGGCGTGCGTGCGTTCGGGTCTCTGACGTGCGTGCGGTGTCAGCAACACCAGCCGGTGGACACCACTCTATCCCTAACACTGGCAGGGTATGGGGGACAGCCAGGCATGGTCCCTGCTCCTCTCCAAGTGTGTGAAGCGCTGGGCTCAGCGTCGGCCCGGCCAATGGCAGCTCTGTGTCTGCGGAGGGCAGCCCGGGTCAGGAGGAAGTGGAGGGCAGGGACTGGCCACTCAGTGGGCACTGCCAGGGGTCAGGGAAGTGGACAGAGGCCAGGGTTTGAGGGACAGGGAGAAGTCAGCTGGGAGGTTGGTGGGAGGGGATTGAGAGGGAGGGGCCACGACTTGTTGGAGGTGAGAAGAGGGGGGGTGAGTGGGCAGATGGAAGAGCGGTGAGTAGCCTGGGGCCTGTGATAGTGGCTGGCAATTGGACAAGGAAGGGAGGGAGGGCATGGAAGGATGGGTGGAGCAGATGACTGACGAAGTCAGGGGGTAGCTGGTGAAGTCGCAGGAAGAATTGCACTGCCTGGGGCGCGGAGGCTGATCCAGCACAGTGGGACCCAGCCCCTACCCAGAGTTTGTAATCCCTGGGGAGGCTGATGGGCAACGACTGGGTCTGGGCCGAGGTTGTGGCTCCACCCAGTGCCCGGCTCTGGTAACTGCACCCTGGGCGGTGCTACCCACTTGGAAGTCACAGCAACTAAGGCTCAGCCAGTGGCGGGGTCAGCTTCCCCGGTCCCCAGCGGCACTTCCCCTCAAGGGGCCGGCACCCTGTTCCCCAGTGAGGACCCTCATGTGGGAGCTGAGGGATGAGGGAAGGGACAGGTGACGGACAGGCCCCAGGGAAACCCCAAGGAGCGAAGACATGGAATGCCCTCTCTTTGCTCCCTGTGCTCCTACTCACGCCCGCCAGGCCCTGCATCACACCAGCAAACGTGCACTCACGTGGCACCTCCCAGCTGTGAGACCTTAGGCAAGTCGCGGCCTCTGAGCCTCAACTGCCCCTTTGCGAAGGGGGCCTAAGTTAGGGCGCTCAGTGGGAACCTGCCTGTCCGTGTTGTAACCCAGCACACCGCATGCGCGCGGCGAGGGGCGGCCCTCGGTAGGGTTTCGGGTTAACGACACCCAGGATGCCCGGCTGAACTGTCATTTCAGACGGACAACAAATCGTGCTTTAGCACAAGTACACGTTGGGCAGCATTTGGGATATGCTTGTGTTTTAGAAATGATGTGTTGTTTATCTGATAGTCGTACTTAAGTGGACATTCTGTGTTTTATCTGGCAACCTCACCACTCTGCCCTCCGGGGACTCAAACTTCTGTGGGAGGCGGGGGCCCAAATCATGTATGCTCAGCCAGGCCTGACAGGTGGTCCGTGGGCCCAGGGCAGTGTGGGGCACCCAGGTGAGGAAGGCCTGCTCTGCCCAGGGGGGCCTGGGTAAGCCTCATGGAGGAGGGATCTGTACTGAGTATTAAAGAGGGAGGAGGGAAGGGTGTTCTGTGGGGCGGGGGGGGGGGGGATGATCCAAGGCAGAGAGAGCAGACAGCAGGTATGGGTCCGTGTGGCTGAAAAGGTAGGCGAGGCTGGGTGGCCGTGTCCTTGTAGACCTTGGCAGAAAGGTGGTGACAAGCTCAGTCAGATGTGCGTGATAGAAAGCTGGCTGCTGGGGAGGGGGGAGCATGGGGCAAGCCAGAGGGGCCCCCTGTGGGAGGCTGGCACAGGCCTGAGTGCAGAAGGAGTCAGGGGCAGCAGATCCTAGGGACTAGGCCCTCTCTGTCCCACCTGCCAGCCCTCCAGAACTCCCCTGAAGGGGGTGAGGGTCCCAAGAAGGCTTTGGAGAGGGCGGGCACTGAGAGCCTCTGTGCGTGCTTCCCGTTCGCAGGGGAGTGAATGCCCAAATCAAGAACGGTGCCACACCCTTGTACCTGGCGTGCCAGGAGGGCCACCTGGAGGTGACGCAGTACCTGGTGCAGGAGTGCGGTGCGGACCCGCACCTGAGCGCCCACGACGGCATGACTCCGTTGCACGCTGCGGCACAGATGGGTCACAGTTCGGTCATCGTGTGGCTGGTAAGCTAGAGGACAGAGTGAGGCGGGGCCCGGGAAGAGGCGGGGCCTGCATTGGGACGGGGGCGGGGCCAGGAGGGCCGGGTGCCCAGCCCCGCCCCCTTTCCCCCGCCCCTCCCGCCCAGGTGAGCTGCACCGACGTGAGCTTGTCGGATCGGGACAAGGACGGCGCCACGGCCATGCACTTTGCAGCAAGCCGCGGCCACGCCAAAGTGCTCAGCTGGCTCCTGCTGCACGGCGGCGAGATCTCGGCCGACTTGTGGGGCGGGACCCCACTGCACGACGCCGCCGAGAACGGGGAGCTGGAGGTGACGGCGAAGCCGGGGCGGGGCGGGGCCGGGAGGGGAGGGTCTTGGGCAGGAGGGCGGGCGCACTCTTCCGGCGCCGGGTTCTCAGCACAGCGCTACCCAGGCACGGGGGTCCGGGCCAGCGGCGGGGGTCCTCACCGCGTGGCCCTGCAGTGCTGCCAGATCCTGGTAGTGAACGGCGCGGAGCTGGACGTCCGCGACCGCGATGGATACACGCCCGCCGACCTCTCAGATTACAATGGCCACAGCCACTGCACCCGCTACCTGCGCACGGTGGAGAACCTGGTATGACCTGGACGCTGCTCCCCGTTATCTCATCCCCGCCCCACCCTCCCCTTCCCCCAGAGGTAGGTTCGATTACCCCTTCTACCACCAAGGAAGCCGAGGTGCAGCTACGTGTTCACACAGAGAGTAAGGGCCCTAGGCCATTACTGCATGTGACTTCTAAGCCCAGACCACTGACCACTGAGGAGTGGGGGGTGGAGGCAAAAAGGTCAAGAGAAGGAGGCCCAGGGTCATGATGAGCACGAAGGCTGGGAGAAATCACAAGACACATACCCATGGGAACGGTACTGCCCGTTGAGCTGGCCGCAGCCCACATGCACAGTTCGATGAACTCTCACCACCGCCCTCCCAGGTAGGTAGGGTTACCATTTCAAGGTAAACTGGGACTCAGGGAGACCCAAGGCCCACAGCTAGTAAGTGGTGGAGCTCAGTGGCCGGGCCTGGGGCCACCTCCCTTGACCACTACCCTATCCGTTTAACTGATGGTGAACTACTTCGTAGCGAGAAACCTGTGTTATTCTTTTTAAGTTATTTTATTACGGTTACACAGCCGTGAAGTGACCCACTGGGACTTGAGCTCAGGTGTGGGTGGCTTCAATCCAGGGTTCTGTGTTACCGGGTGGGATGCCCACTTTGGGACAAGTGGGAGGAAAGAGGGCTGGCCTCACAGGTGCCACCAGAAGGACACTGACCAGCTCCGAGGGGAGGCCTGGCCACGAGAGGGGCTGCAGGATGAGGCCTGGAGAGGAGCAGGTGGGAGAGCCCTTGGCCCGGGGAACTGTCTGCCCTGTGTGTGAGCACGTGGGGCACTCTGGGTCTGGGGGCCCCAGCGCACAGCAAGGCCCCGGGCTCAGAGAGTGAACTGGACCCGAGGAGGAATTTCCCCCAGACGGGGCCTCCCAGAGAGAGTGGTGGGTCAGCACAGAGTGAGTGAGCTCCCTGTCACCCGGGTGTGCAAGCAGGGGCAAACAGTGGGAGGGCCTTTCTGCTCCAGAGGTGAATTCCTTCCACCTGGGAGAGTCTGAGATTCTGTTGTGGGGGCCGGGGTGGCACGGAGCCCCGCCCCCTCCCGACGGCAGCTGCTGGCCTCAGCGGCACGCACCAGTCCCTGAAACCTGACTCCGAGTGCACCCTGCCTCGTGCTTTAGGGTGTAATCTCAGCTAATCTTCACAGTAAATTAATACTAATAGTGGCTACGGATGGCACTCCATGGCCACCACGCCCCGGCACCTCACTCACTTTTAAAATCGTTTTACAGCCTAGCGGGGCAGACAGTAGTGCTATCCCATTACAGTAAGGAACTCAGCTACAGAAAAGAAAAGTTGCTTGCCCAAGGTCAGGTAGCCAGTAAGTGGGGGGAGGGGAGATTTGCAGTCAGCATCCCAGGCTGCAGAGCCCCGCCCCCAACCTCTGTTGTCCGTGGGGTCAGGCCAGGCACCAGAGGTGCCCATGGCTGGTGGCCAAGGAAAGAGCATCGTCAGCTGCCCCTCCCCCATCTCAGCTGCTGTGGGTCCCCTTGGCTCCTGGCAGCAGGGCTGGCCCCCTCACCTAGGCAGGCCTGGTGGCGACAGTGACAGATCCAGGCACAGAGGATGCTGGCCCAGAAAAAGCAAACAGTCCCGCAGAGCCCCTAATTACAGGCCAATGAGCGTGGCCGCTGAGCCGTTACCTGGTGCCAGGCCTGCCTCCCACTCCCAGGGGGCCTGTGACACTTCGCAGGCAGGGAGGGGGCACGGGGCAGGGAGAAGCAGGCCTGGGCAGGAGCAGCGAGCGAGCGGGCTTGCCGGCAGCAGGGCCCGCATGGGCAACGTAAGCAGGGCCCCCACCCCAGCCCGCTCCCACGCCAGGGGGGTCAGGCCTGCGGGCAGGGGCGCTGGCAGTGGCGGGGGATGGCTGGCTTGGAAGTCTCAGCTCCGGTGCCCACCTAGCTCAGTGGGGCCACCCCAGGCCCTACTGCTTCCCCGAGGGCCCCATCGGGAGACAGGGACTGGGCTGCTGTTGGGACATGCCTAGTCGGGCCAGGAGAGACAGGGGTCCCTGGCCAGGTGATGAATCAGTCCTTGCAAGCTGTGGGGGCCGTGCACCCTCCCCTGCCCCCAGCTGCAATCAGTATTGTCACCAGCTGAAGAGCCTGAGTCCCCTCCCCAGACATACACTGGAGCCCAGGCTCTCTGCCCAGCTGCTGCCACGGGCTTCCTGCCTAGGGGTCCAGCCCGGGGCCTCCTCTTCTGTCGGTCTCTCAACCCTCCTGAGCAGGGCGGGGCCAGAAGGATTTTCCCGGGAACCCACAGTCCTGCTGCTGGGGGGCTGGGCTTGACTCTTAGCCTAGGAAGAGCCTCAAAGACCCACTCGTGATAGAGAAGAAGCCCAGAAAGGGCAGTGGCTTAGCCGAGGTCACACAGCGAGGCGTGCCTGAGCAGGACCCTGGCCCAGAGCGGCCTGGTCTTCAGGGCTGGTTGTCCTCACGGCCTCCCCTCCTTCCGCTCAGAGCGTGGAGCACCGCGTGCTGTCCAGGGACCCATCTGCCGAGCTGGAGACCAAGCAGCCTGACTCGGGCATGTCCTCGCCCAACACCACCATGTCAGTCCAACCCCTGAACTTCGACCTCAGCTCACCCACCAGCACCCTCTCGAACTATGACTCCTGCTCCTCCAGCCAGTCCAGTGTCAAGGGCCGGCGTCCGCCACGCGGTGAGTGGGCCGGGCGGGAGGGGAAGGAGGGAGCCAGACCCCCGGCCGCCGAGGGCCAGCCCTGGCCCGCACTGCCCATAGCTGGTGCTGGAGGCTGCCCAGGCCACCAGGAGAGGACACTACTTCTGATGAGAGGCAGGTGACTCTCATGCTGTGTGTCCCCATCACAACACACGTGTACATCCACACTCTCCCTGACAAAACCCACATGCACCCCAAATATGACATCATATTCTTATTCACACACTCACAAACTGTTCCCCAGACCATACACACTCAAGAGTGCACACTTGTACACATGTACACACAGCATCCAGGTGAAAATGCTCAACCACACATACAGCTGTGCAGACACATGCACACGCCTGCACTACACGCAGGCGCACAACTCTCCATTCTATACCCTCCATGTGCTCACACCGCCCCCATGTCCACAGGCTAATGCAAACACATTCACAAACAGAGAGAAGCGTGTGCACTCACTCACAGACACGCACAGTGCGCAAACGCTCAAGCCGAAGCCAGACGCACACCGACCACACCCTGAGTATAGGTGCCTGTCCACTTGCCATGCCGGCTTCGTGCCACCAGGTGGTGGCCTGCGGAGACTGGGTGTGGCCATCCATATTCCTGCCACCTGCCCTGCCAGATCGGCTCTGAAAGGCAGGCCCTCCGCCCTCCAGGTGGCTCCGCTCTGAAGGCACAGCCCGGAGCCCGAAGCCCCCCGGTGCTTCCCCTCCACACTGGAGCCTGTGGTCTCTCCCCAGCAGGTGCGGGGCTGGGGGAGGGCAGGGCCACGATGAGGGTGGGGCCGTGCTGGGCTGCACCCCTCAATCCACCTGCCCCCTTGGCAAGTTGCTTATGGGCAGCAGAGGGTCTCGGTCCTGGGGGACAGCCTCTCTGCCAACTTGCACACCCAGCCTCCCCTCCCCACCCCAGGGCCTCCCAGCACCAGAGCTGCAGACATACAGAGCTACATGGACATGCTGAGCCCGGAGCTGAACGTGGCCCAGGGCAAGACGGAGAAAACCACCGCACCCCCGCCACCTCCCAGCTTCCCTCCGCCACCCCCACCCCCAGGCACCCAGCTGCCTCCTCCCCCACCGGGCTACCCAGCTCCCAAGCCCCCCGTAGGGCTGCAAGCCGCTGACATCTACATGCAGACCAAGAGCAAACTCCGCCACGTGGAGACCCAGGTCTTCGAAAAGGAGGTAGTGAGCCTTCGCCCACCTTCCTGCCTCTCAGCACCAGACCTGAGCTGGTGGGCGCAGCAGAGGCTGAGCATTGCCTGGCTTGTGGGCACAGGGTGGGGGTCCCTGGACCAATGGCCTGGTCAAAAGTCTGCATTCCTGGTCAGCCCCATGGGGGGCTCAGGGCTGGGCACGGGGCACAGGGAAATGGGTAGGACAGAGTGACCGCCCTCTGGGGAGCTGGGGGCAGGGGAGGGTTTGGAACATGTACCCAGACGGTCATGCCCTTCAAGGGGCTGGGTCCTCGCCGCCTCTTGCGCAGAGTGGCAGGATAGTCATGGAGTCTGCAGAGAATGCGTCCTTGGGGTGGGAGATTCGGGCGGTGTGGCTGTGGAGGGGAAGGCCAGGAGATGGGGGCACGGAGGGTGCAGTGGCAGGACTTGGCAGTCTGTGGAGGCTGAGGGGGCTACTACCGGTCAAGAGGAGGCCGACTTCCGGTTTGGGGCTTGAGGGCCCACGCAGGTGGAGGGGGGAGGCTGAGATGGGAGTCCTGGTGGGGGAAAGGCCTCTGGGACCCCTCAGAGGCTCTGGAGTGGGGTGGGTGGGACAGAGGGCTGCCCTGAGAGTCCTGGGAGTCTCCCTCCAGAGGGAGGCCCAGAGGGGGCCCTGGGGTGCTGGCCAAGGGGACAGTGAAAAGCTGTTCTGAGAGGGGGCGGTGGGGGGTGGAGCCCTCAGGCAGTTGAGTGTGGGGTGGAGACCCCTGAGGGTCCTGTGGGGGCCCTGACCATGTAGCTCTCTCTCAAGTACAAGGCAAGCCGCTCCAGGGCCAAGATGAGTAATCAATTCCCACAGGTGACCCAGGTCACAAGGCCATTGGGCGGGGGATGGGAGGGAGGGACAGCACCTCCACAGTGACTACCCGCCCCCTTTCACCCCACCTCCCACCTAGCTCTCAGCCCGGTTCCCCTTTCATCCCCAGAAGGTGGGGGCCCTGGAGAGGCCTGCAGGGGGCAGAGAACTTTCCTGACTGTGCTTCTGAGCCCTGCCCAAAGCCACAGTGCAGGTGGCCCACCTAGGCCCCCTCCCTTCCCCTGAGCCGGAGCGCCAGGCCTTCGGCCTCCATTCCCCTCCCTGTGCTTGCGTGCGTGCCGGGCCGCAGGCTCTGGGCAGCTCTACAAAGGGCCCTTTGTGTGCCCGCAGCGCCCCCAGCCCCCTGGCCTGGTAGCCTGGCCACAGCCGGAGCAGGGTCGCGGTGTGTGCGCCTCGGGGCTGCAGGGGGCGCCGAGGGGCGGGCTGGCCCAGAAAACAAATCCTGCGGTGTCCCGTTTCCTGCAACGTGAGCCGGGTCGGGTGGGGCGTGGAGGGTCCGGGGCCACCGCAGGGACGAACGGGCTGGGAGATGGAGCAGGGGACAGCCCCCGCCCGGGGACTCGGCCTTTGGCCCCACTGCCTCCTGTCCTCTCTGAGCGGGGCTTAGCGGGGGGCAGCTGCGACGGGGCGGGCGCGTAGCTGTCACCCGAGCCGCCTTGCGGCCCCTGAAACCCGAGGCTTGGGCGAGGGTGTCGGTGTCGCTTACGCGGATGGCGATGGTTTCCAGATGCGGCCGGGGAAGGGCGGGGGCGTGACCCGGGACCCAGGAGGGCCAAATGGGGGAGGGGGTTCAGGCCCGAGGTCAGGCCGGCGCTGGCGTCTGGGAGGATGGAGGGACGGAGCCAGGGAATGAAGGCCCGGTGCGCGGCAGCGCCTGGCGGAGGGAGAGAGGCGCAGGGGCAGGGGCACATCTGGCGCGCCCGGCAGGCGCGGTGCCGCGGCCGGGTGTGGCGGAGCCGTCGCATCCCCGCGGCCCAGGATTGGCGGGCCCGGGTGATGTCAGGCCGTCAGAGCTCCTAGGCGCTCAGAGGCGCGGGCGGGCTCGGGCTGGGCTGTAACCCGAGAGGAAGGATCAGGTAGCTCAGGTGTCGGGTCCATGCCGCCCCCGCCGCCAGGTGCACAGCGGGGGCCACCGGCACAGGTAGGAGCAGTCCCAGCCCTGGGCTGGGCAGCTGAGGGCCCTGGGCGAGCAGGACACGGGCTGTCCAGAGGGCTCCCTCGGGGCCGCGACCTTGCGGACGGGCGGGACGGTGCGGCAGCGGGAACTGGGGTGCGGCTGAGGCTCTAGCGCGGGCCAGGCTGGGAGCTGCCCCTTCCCGGCTCCCCCTGGCGTCTGGGCTGGGCCACCCCGCCCCTGGGCCCGCCCCTTCCAGCCCCAGTGGGGGCCCCTGCCCAGAACCCCTCCCTGTAGGGCCAGCGAGCCTGCCCCTCCGCCGAGGCCCCTTGACCCCCGCCCCATCCCCGCTCTGAGGACAACAGGTATCTAGGAACTCGGCCGGCGGCACCCCTCGACAGCCGCTGGCCGTGAGCCACCGGGAAGGTGCCGAGCCGGGGGTGGGACGGCGTCGGGGTCACCAGGGACTAGGGCCTGAGGCCCACTCCCCGCCGTCTCTCCGCAGCCGAGCTCCCGCGACGGCCACGACGGGCTGCGCAGGCAGGACTCCGGCCGCAAGCCCCGCGCCTTCAGCAAGCAGCCCAGCACGGGGGACTACTACCGCCAGCTGGGCCGCTGTCCCCGGGAGCCGCCGGCCGCCCGCCCGGGCATGGCGCACAGCGAGGAGGTGCGTGCCCGCCAGCCCGCACCCGCCGGTTGCCGGCGACCCGGCCCGGCGCCCCGCCTCTCACTCGCTGGCCCCTCCGCTCCCCCGCAGGCGGCGCTGCTCCCCGGGAATCACGTGCACAACGGCTGCGCCGCGGACCCCAAGGCGTCCAGGGAGCTGCCGCCCCCGCCGCCGCCGCCGCCACCACCCCTGCCGGAGGGCCTGAGCTCGCCGCCGCCTGCCCCGCCGCTGCCCCTCGAGGGCGCCGGCCCCGGCTGCGGGCAGCGTCGCTCTTCCTCTTCCACTGGCAGTGAGTAGGGGCGCACTGAGCAGGGGCCGGGGGAGGCGGCTCTGGCCCGGAAGCGGGAGGGAAACCTAGACAACGTCCCCTCCCCAGTGCCACAGCCCCAGGGCGCCCTGCAGTCCCTCCCGGGGGAGGACTTGACCCTAGAGTAAGGCCCTGCCAGAGCAGGACGGGGCTGTGTGACCTGGGGCATGTCCCCTTCCCTCTCTGAGCCTGCCTCCAGTCCAGTGGGGCAGGCCTCCCGAGTCTGGGGGCAGCTGTCTCTGATGATGAGCCAGGACTAGGGGGAGGCTCTGAGAAGTAGGAACCAGCTTCCAGGACGCAGGGAGCTGGGCAACCTCCTCCCTGCCCGGCATCCATCCTGGGTCTCCATCTCCTCGCCTCCTTCCTTGTTCCTCCAAGCTGGGTGCCCTGAGGGTGCCCTGGGTGCCCTGAGCCCTTCTCAGATGCACCAGGGCCTCTTCCCAGCCACATCTTCCCCAGGCCAGCTAGGGCCTGGCTATGGGGACAAGGCCAGTGACCCATCACGCCTGTCCCTCCTGGTGACTCTCCTGGGCATCCTTTTTTAAGAGTCAGACTGGTGACCAGGACCCCCAAGCTGCTTTAGTACGTACTATGGGGAGGGCCCTGGAGGTAGCCCCACCCCAGTCTGGCAGGGAGCACCCTTCTCACCCAGCCGCTGAGTGCAGGGACCACGCTTAGTGGCACCATCCAAAGCTTCACCTTCCAGACTAGGGGTGCAAAGGCACCATAGGGCCCAGGGGAAGGCCAGCCTGTGCTCCCTCGGGGTCCTAGGGAGCACCGGCCTCTGCAGACCAGAGCCCGTGACAACACGCCTGCCACCAGCTGAGCCTCCAGCTCTAGGCTCAGCTTCTCCCTTCTGCGGCCTGGAGCAGGGCTGAAGCTAGGGACAGAAGGAAAGTAGACTCTGGGCTTCTCAGACGCCCCTTCTCAGCAGAGCCCGGACTGGGTGCCCGAGCCCAACCCACTGCCAAGGTGGAGGCTTTCGCTAGGGGGACCAGGGCAATGGCAGCCCTGTCCAGCCCTCGGGGCACCAGCTGGGCTGGGACCCGAGCAGACCATCCCTGTGGAACCCCAGATCAGCCTGAGCCACGGTCAGATAGATGGGCTCCGTTACCCCTCCTCTGCACATCCCCTCTCCCTCCTCCTGTCCTCCTGGGCCCTCTCTCACTGTCCCCGCTCTCCTAGCCTCAACCCGAGACCCTCCCTCTCCTAACTCCACTGTCACTTCTCTCCTCTCGGTCCCTAGAAGTGAGAGTCCTGAGGCACAGGAAGAGTGAGTAGCTGCGTGCGCGGCTCCTGGCTGAGGCGCGAGGGTGGGGGACAAAGCTCGCTCAGGAAAAGCAAGGCTGAACGGGCGAGGGACTTGAGGAAAAGGCAGGGCCGGGGCAGGTGCCTGGCGAGGGCTCCTCCATGCCACAGTCGGCACATAGCTCTTACCCACCCCACACCCCACGTGTGAATTCTTGGCCTGGCTGATGTTGCTTGCCGGCCACCTTCCCCTTTTCCTCCTCCCGCCACTGTGCACTGGTGTCGCCAGCCCAGGGGACCCAGGAGCTGTTGGCCAGTCCCCTCACCCACCCCTGACCATCCTAGGGCTCTGCAGACAGCCCTCCGCAAACCCCAGGCCCCTCTGCCAGCCTCGCTGGTAAATGCAAACTCCCCTGTGGACATTTGCATGCTGCCTGCCTGGTCCTTCTTCCGGGGTGCCCCCGCTCCACAGCCTTACTAAGGGCTCCACTTTCCTGGGCCCCCCCCCCAGCTGAGCAGCGCTTTGTCATAAGTGTGCTCCTGGCTTGCAACTAGTGTCTGCGCGCGTGTCTGTCTGGGGGTTTGGGGGGGCAGGGGCTGGCTGGCTGGCTGGTGGTATCCAGGGCCCCCAGTCTGTATAGCCACAGAGGCTCAGGCAACTCGGTCCAAGGGTCACTGGGCTTTGCTGATGCAGACAGAGGGCCAGAGGGAGACTCCACCCTGCCTGGCCGAGCCAGGGCACCCGGGACAAAGGTCGGGGGTTGGCCCCCGGTTGGTGTATTGGAGCTGGGCAGTGAGTGCGCCGGGTGGGGGCACTCATTAGAGCCCCTGGGACCAGCCCAGGAGCTACCATGAACTCCCAGGGGCCCCCAGGCGGGGGCCCCACGCCCCGTGAGTAGGGCTGGGAGAATGGCGGGGTTGCACGACTTTCGACTTCCAGTGGGGGTCCCAACTCTGGGGCCCCCAAGAGCTGAGCCGCCTGCCAGGCTCAGGATCCGGATTGCTGCCCGGGCCGAGGGGAAGGCTCTGAGCCTGTCCTGACTTGGGGAGGGGGCAGCAGAGGCGCAGGTGGGGGCCGCAGGGGATACCCCCCCACCCCTTGCCAGCGCCTCCTCCCCCGCCTTCACATAGGCACCAAGTCTTTCAACATGATGGCCCCGACCGGTGACAACTCGGAGCTTCTGGCTGAGATCAAGGCTGGCAAGAGTCTGAAGCCCACACCGCAGAGCAAGGGTCTGACCACGGTGTTCTCCGGCAGCGGACAGCCAGCCTCCCAGGTAGGCGGTCCGAAGACGCCCCTGCCCCGGCTCCTTGGGCCCCTGCCCATGCTCAGCCCAGCCCCTTCTTCCCGTAGCCCGACTCGCCGCTGCCGCCAGTGTCGCCGGCACCATCTCGGGCCCGGAGCCCCACCCCGCCGGCCGTGGGGCCCCAGCCGCTGCTCAATGGCAGCCTGGCACCAGCGCCGCCCTCCACTCCAGCACCAGGCGTGCAGCTCGACGTGGAAGCGCTCATCCCCACGCACGATGAGCAGGGCCGGCCCATCCCAGAGTGGAAGCGCCAGGTGATGGTCCGCAAGATGCAACTGAAGATGCAAGAGGAGGAGGAGCAGAGGCGGAAGGTGGGCGGTGCGGCGCTTCTCAGAGGGCCTTGGGGGTCTGCACCTGGGCTCGTGCCCGTCCCAACAGTCCAGCCTGCGAGAGCCTTCCGACCTCAGGCAACTCCCATTACCTTTGGGGAAAGCAGGGCTGGACAACCTCCCTCTCCTGGGACTCTCCACCCCTCCCCCACCTGCAGGCTGGGATCTTGTGGAAATGCCTGTTCTGGTTCCGGAGCACTAGCAGGGCTGAGATTCTACAACAAGCCCCATGTTGGTCCAGGGGCCACAGTCTGAGTAGCCAAGACACAGGCCTGGGCTCTGTCCCTGCATTGCCACTTTCTAGCTGCTGATAGAGTCTCATCCAGCCTCAGTTTCCTCATTTGTCAGATGGGTTGATCATCACTGGCTGTCAGGGTGGTTTGTCACTGGTCCATTCAACAAATGTTCCCTGGGTACTGTGTGTGTGCCACATACTGTTGTAGCCTCTCGGGAATTCATGGACTATGTCAGGGTCTGCTCTTGAGGGGGCTGCAGGAGGGGGCAGAAGGGCCAACCAATGAACAAACGCAGCGCCTTAGCAGAGTGATGCGTGCCCCCAAATAACTGGGCTCTTACAAAATGGCCAGCGCGGTGGGGGGCATGCAGAGAACTGGGGCAGCTCACCACCCTAGTTGGGCTGGGGGTGGTGCTAGGGAAGGAGAAAGTGAGGTCTAAGGTAGACTTGGAAGATGAGCAAGAGGTGAATGGGGAGGGAGAGTGGGGCAAAGAGCAAGCAGGCAGGAGGGGGAGGTCTGGGAGTCAGTGGGCGTGGCTCAGTGACTGTACTATGGAAGGAACGGGGTAGAGCTGGGGAGGTGGGGGGGTGGTCAGGTCACCAAGGCCTGGCCTTGAAGAAAATGGACTTTCTCCCGGAGCAGTGAGAAGCTGGGAGGGAGGTTAAGCTGGGAAGTGGCATCATTGGATTTGTACGTGGGGATCGTGGTGGGTCAAGATGCACTGGGAGGGCTGTGAGGAGGTGGGGACAGCTCCCCCAACCCTGGACTGGAAAAGCCTGCAACTAAATAAAGATGCAGCCTTGAGATGAAGAAAAGCGAGGGGGAAATGAGACTGTAAGAAGAGCCTGGCAAGCCTAGCTCTATAAAGTGTATTACTATTCCAGGTGTGAGATGGGGTGTGAATAGGAGTGGAAGCCACGCCTCTTTTAAGAGTCTGTCCTTCAGGACTAAAACGCTGACATCGTGGATAGTGAGGGCTTGGGCCACAGGGGAGCATTAAAAGGGGTCTTCAGTCCGGGGCGAGGAGAGGCCTCGCTGGGATGTGGCCTCAAAATCGCAGACCTTGGAGGAGGTGGGAGGGCTGCCGTGTGTCACAGCTTCAATGCCTTTTGCATGTTCTTCGGTGGTGTAATGAGCAACCAAGCCAGGCATGGAGCCCCGTCGGCCTGCCCTGCCTCTGCAACAGCGCCCAACGACCGACTGTGTCCCCGCCAGCGACCAAAGTGGACACTGCCCAGCGCCCGGAGCGGCAGCCTGGGCTGAAGCCTCGTCCCAGCGTAATCGCCCGCCGGCCAGGCGCGGCTCGTCCCAGCAAACTCAGCCCCGCGGAGCCATTACACCACCTGGGACATGCAAAGGGCGCCCCCCGGCGGCCGCCGCGGGAACCGGGCCAGAGGGAGACCCGCCTCCCTCCCCTCTCTTGTCTTCCCCGCCTTAGCTGACTTCCGCCAGCTCGTGCTGCTACCCCCGCGAGGGCTGGAGGTATTCCCGCGAATACAACGGCATTCTCGGGCCCTTCGGAGAGCTCATGACCGAGGCTGACATCCTCCGCATCGAGCAGCAAATCGAGAACCTGCAGGTGTTGCACAAGGCGCAAAAGCTGGAGGCGCGCCTGAAGCAGCTGGAGCTGGAGTTGGAGCAGCTGCTTCCCATCTCGGCCGCTCTGTCGGCGCCGCGCTTCACGGTTGACCCACGCCGCATGCACGGCCGCGCCGCTAACCTGCCCGCCTGGTGCAGCAAGATCTCCACGTTGCTCAAGAGCATGGCCACGCTGCTGGCCGCCCTGGGCGGCCGGCCCACGCACCTGGCGGATCTGCTGGCCGCCGACACCGGCCTGCCGCTGGCGCCGCTGCCCGACGCTCCCTGGCGGCCGGGCCCGCTCTGCCTGGGACGCTCACACTCGCTCAGCTGGTGCCGCGAGGCCGTGGCGCGCGAGATCCTCGAGTGCGGCGTGTCGGTGCAGCACCTCCGCGCCACTTACGAGCTGCGCGCCCAGGGCTCCGCGCCCCCGCGCAGCCCGCGCCGCAAATACTCGCTGTCGCCCGGCGCCCCGGGCCGGGAACCCATTCTCGAAGAGGACTACATGGCAGCCGGCCCCGCCGAGCCGAGCGCTGCAGCCACTGCCAACAGCCTGCCGCCCGCGCAGGAGCCCCAGGCCTACCGGGATCCGCCCGAGGTGCCAGGCCGCCAGGCGGCGCTGCCTGAGCCCGAGCAGCTGGCCCGCAGGCCGCCGCTCCCCACGGAGCTGCGCGGCGTTCAGGACTACATCGACATGCGCAAGGAGCGCATCGTCTACCTCTTCCTGGAGCACTGGCGCAAGTGGACCTTCCACGGCCACGGGCGCCAAGCCCAGACGCGCCTGCGCAGACTGCTGCCCCGCGTGGTGGCCGCCGGCGCCGACCCGGTCCCTGAGGCCCTGGAGCCCGCCGAGGTCCCGCAGCCGCCGACGGGGGACGGCCCCGACAAGCGGCTGCTGCGCCTTCTGAAGCAGCGGCAGGTTGTGGGCAAGCTGCTGGGCCACTGGCGGAGCCTGCTGCGGCAGGTACCCGCGCGCCAACCCTGCGGCCCGAGCCTGGCTCACGGCCTGTACTGGCCCGAGCACTTCCTGCCGCCCCTGGACGGTGGCGCGCCCCCGCGCTATGACAGTCTCACGCTGGACCTCTTCATGCTTGGCTACTTCCAGCTGCTTGAGATGGGCCTGAGCCGCGAGGAGCGCAAGTTCCGCCATCTGCTGTGCTACGAGATGTTCGACCGGCTGGGAAGCCATCCGTGGGAGCTCATTCGCCAGTTCCACCGCGTGGTGCTCGAGGAGGTGGAGGCCGGCCGGCGTGGCTGGAGCGACGGTTTTGAGGACATCAAGCATCAGTTCTTTGGAGACAGCCCGGAGGCTAAGCCGGCTTGGGAGGAAGAGGTTGAGAAGGAGCAGGAAGAGGCAGAGAAGGAGCGGGAAGAGGAAAAAGAAGATGAGGAGGAGAGGGAGCCGGCCCAAGAGGCTTTGCCTGCTCAGAGGGAAGACTGGCCGGAAGGCCATCCCGAGGCCCCCGGCCCTGCACCGCAGCCCCCACCCCCACCGCCGCCAGCCGCGCCTCCCCCGACCCCCTCGGACCCTCCTAGTTCTGAAGCCCCTGCCGAGGACCCCCTGGAGCTGTTGTCCGGGATGGGCGAGTTCAGCGATGAGGACATCTGCCGCTACATCGACCGCAGCTTCTCCTTCTGGAAGGAGAAGGAGGCGGAGCTCTTCGACATCTGAGCAGCAGAATTCAGGATTTACCCTCAAGCGTCTTCACTCGGGCCTGGACGCCTGGCTGATGTGCTCCGGAGGCCCCAGGCGGTCAGGAAGAACCTGGAAGGCGGCCTTGGAGAACCCGGAATGCCCAGGACCAGGCCGCCTCTGCCTCTGAGGTCCCGCCGCGGCCGGGTGTGGGGAGTTGGCCAGGATAGGCCTCGCTTGGCACGGGGCGGACGAGGCGTTCCCTCTGGCCCTGCAGCCTCGGCTGGCTCCGCGTGGAGCCAGGAGGAAGAAGCAGCCCCTCTGAGTGAGGGACCTTGCGTCCCCCTTGGGGCTGTGTGGCGCGCTCTCTCTCTTCCTCTCTCTCTGGATTTTTCCTGGAGTTCACAGCTACCTCTCTGGTTGAGGGCACGGGAGCCACGTGTGCAGTGTTCCGTGTGACGTGTTCTCTGTAACATGCAAGTAATAAAACGCTTTGCTCTCAGCTGCCTGTGTTGGATGCCCCCTACCACAGTCGTGGAGCTGGTGTCTGCTCCCTGTGGGAATAGGACAGGAGTGGGCCGGGGGGTCCTTCACAGTGGAAGCGGGGCCAGCCTGAGCCTCTCAGAGCTGGCAGGGTCTGTGGCGGCCCCAGTACAGGTCTGTCCAAAGACTGTGGGTCACAGGCCTGGGGCCATCTGTCCGCCTGCTTCCGTGGGGAATCTCATCTCCGCTCTCCTCCTACACTCAGCTCTGACCGTTCCGGCG
Organism: Trachops cirrhosus; assembly: GCA_028533065.1. Classification (NCBI taxonomy): domain Eukaryota; kingdom Metazoa; phylum Chordata; class Mammalia; order Chiroptera; family Phyllostomidae; genus Trachops; species Trachops cirrhosus. The sequence continues at coordinate 2,490,064 of CM052542.1, forward strand.
CCGCCTCTAGGACACAAGCCTGAGTTATAGGGGCAGAGGGGGCAGGAGCCCTCAAGGGGGTTGTGGGCAGCCACCTTCGTCCGTTCACCCTATAGAAGGGCGTCGAAAGGGTCCTTCCTGCAGCCCCATCTGTGTCCCGTTGTCCCCGACTCCTGCAGGTCCCTGGGTTGGGGTGCACCCCCTCCGGCCCCCCGCCCCCCTGCCCCCTGGCCCGGGCTGGCCCTGAAGCTCTGTGCTTCTGTTTCAGGAGGAGGAGGAGGAGGCCCGGCTGGCCAGCATGCCAGCCTGGAGGCGGGACCTCCTTCGGAAGAAGCTGGAAGAGGAGAGGTGAGTTGGGGGTCCGAAAGATGTGGGGCCTGGCAGGGTGTGTCGATCATGTCCCTGAGGTGGTGGCACTAACTAATGTCTCTCTTTCCTTCCAGGGAGCAGAAGCGGTGAGTTCGGGGCTGGGTCCCACCTGCCTCCCCACCCCACACCCAGTCACGGGCCGGTCCTTTTGCCCCTTCGCCCAGCCCCATCTCAAGCGCATCCCCTGGTCCCTCAGCCCTGAAGCGCAGCCTTTCTGCTCCCAATAATGCCGCCTCCATTCCCCCAGTAGCTTAGCCCCCGTGCCCCAGAGTCTGCCTCTAACGAGGCAGTGACCATGCCCCCAGTCTCCCAGCCCCTGTCTCCCATGAACCCAGACTTTCTGCTCTGCAGTTAACCCGGCGTCACTGTCAATAACCCTGATCGGCTTCCCCAGGCTTAGTGGCCACCCCCAGGAATCTAGCCCAGGGCTGCTCGACAGAAACACAATGCCAGTCGCATATACAGTATTAACCTTCACAGTAGCCCAGGTGGAAAAATGATATAGGTGAGCTCGATTTTCATTGCATATTTTATACAACCCAGTACATCAGAATTCAATTATGCATTTCAATAATTATAACTTTAACTGAAGTTCTACATTTCAATAGATAATCATATAAAATTATTAGAGGTCTTCCACAGACTTGTAACTCTGTCTTGATGACGCCGTGTGTGTCTCATGCCTGCCACACATCTCAGTTCTAAAGTTTCTTTAAGCCCTGGCTGGCGTAGCTCAGTGGATTGAGCGCGGGCTGCGAACCAAAGCATCGCAGGTTCGATTCCCAGTCAGGGCACATGCCTGGGTTGCGGGCCAGGTCTCCAGTGGGGACCACATGAGAGGCAACCACACATTGATGTTTCTCTCTCTCCCCTTCACCCTCCCTTCCCCTCTCTAAAAATAAATAAATTAAAAAAAAAAGCAGAAAGTTAAAAAAAAAAAATAAAGTTTCTTTAAAAACATATTGTATTTACTTTTTAGAGAGAGAGGAAGGGAGGAAGAAAGAGATGGAGAGACACATTGGTTGCCTCTCTCACTCGTCCCCTCCTGGGGACCTGGATCACAACCCAGGCACCTGCCCTGACTGGGAATCGAACCCACGACCTCTAGCTGGCAGGCTGGTGCTCAGCCCACTGAGCCACACCAGCCAGGGCTCAGTCCTGAAATTTCTGCTGCTCAGCAGTGGCATGTGCTCACCAGCTGCCTTGTCAGTAGGGCTGATCTGGCCCCCACGTTTGAAGAATTCGTCCCTAATTACCCAGCCCCTGCCTCCCAATCACGTGGTCCCCAGGCCCCAATAACTCAGGTCCTAGCCCCCAAAATCCCATCCCCTGCCCTCACAACAACCCCGCCTCACCCTCTGCCACACTGTGACCCAGCCCGTTTCCAGTAACACCCCAACCTGCAATAACCCCACCACAGCTTCTTGCTCATCCAGCTGCTACGTGTGTGTGCCCCAGTGACCCCCTCCTAACCCTGCCCCTGGCATCCACTGCCCTGCCTACCATTCACTAGGCCCTCTGTCCTCAGCAGTCCGGCCCCTGCCCTCAGTAACCCAGTCCTGGCCACCCGTGAGCCCTCACGGTGCCTTGCCCACCCTCCGCCCTTGACGGCAGTTCTGCCCCCACCCCGTGTCTAGTAAAGAGGAGGAGCGACAGAAGCAGGAGGAGATGCAGCGGGAAAAGGAGCAATCAGAGAAGCTGCGAACGCTGGGCTACGACGAGACCAAGCTGGCGCCCTGGCAGCGACAGATCATCCTGAAGAAAGGGGACATCGCTAAGTACTAGATGCTGCTTTCCTGCCCGCTTCCTCGCGAGCTGGGGGGAGGGGGAGGCAGCCCCCGCCCCAGCCTGCCCGACCGGACGGAAGGGCTGGGGGCCACGCCGCCCTCCCCTCCGGTGCTGTAACCCCTCCCTGACCCCCCACTCGGGCCCTCGCATCCCCAGCGCTGGACCACGCTGGAGTGCGCCCACCGCCGCAGCCGCTGTAGTCGCCCCCAAAAAAGTGCCCAAGTCGTTGACGCAAAAGATGCTGCTTATTTGCATGCCTATTTACATACATTTGCATGTTCGTTGAATGTCAGCCTGTGCAGAGTTCTTCCCAGCCCCGTAGGTGGTGACTTTGTTTTCCCGGGGGACGTGTACCCGGCTGCAGTCCCCTCCCCCGCACCCCGGAACCGCGTCGCCGGCGCATCCGCTGGCGCATCCTGGGCGGAGGCAGGCTCCGCACTGGGGAAGGGGTTTTCCTCCCTCCCTGACCCAGATACGCGCCCAGCCCGCGTTTCCCATCCCCGCCGCGGGTTTCCTCTCAGTCGTTTGTTTACCAGAAACGGTGAACGCTGCCCGTCAGGACGGAGTTGCAGCTCCCGGGGCCCCACCTTCCTCCAGTGAGGAAGTCTGGGCGCTGCCCCGGCCGGCCGAACTCCTCGGACCCTTTCACGGCCGTGGTAGGGTCGATGGAGGATGAGGGGCCCCGAACCCGTCTCCGACTGCTGCCTCCCAGGTCCCCGCGCCCCCGCGCCCCCCTGCCGTCTCGCACCCCCATTAAAGCTCTCTCAGACGCCTGGGGCTCCCTCACGTTCATTCGTGCCTGCCCGTAGTCGCGGACTTGTCTCCCTCCCCCTCTCGGGGTAACTGCCGCAACTAAGCGGGAGGGGCGGGCTTGGGCGCAGGGCCACTCTGGTCCCCGCCGTGGGTCTCAGATCCTGGGTGGCAAGACTTCCGGCCCTTCGACGCTCCCCAGGAAACCAAGCGTGAGCCACTTAGTACCCCAGCCCTGTGGACACACCAAGCAGCAGGGGCTTTTCATATATTTAATGCCACGGCCTCGGCCGGACTCAGGCTGCGAAGCAGCTGAGCAATCTCGACCCTCCCCTGCCCATCCATGTCATCCATGTTCATTGGTGCTTCTTTGCCTTAACCAGAACCCAGGGGGGCGCGGCGGGGTGAGGCCGGCTGGCGCTGCTACGCAGGGCCGAGCCAGAGGCATACATAATAAGTGACATAAAATGTCTACACGCATAAGTAACGGTACTTAGGGCTTCGTCAAGGGCCACCAGAGCCCCCGGTTGGCAGGTGGTCCCCGCGTCACGGGCTGAGCTGCAGGCGGCTGCGCAGGTCCTCAGCGCAGCCGTCTAGCCCCATGCGCTCCAGGGCCGCGTAGATGGCACCCAAGCCCGCGGGCTGCTGCTGGCGCCAGCGCTTCAGCATCTCGTACTGCTGGTCGCGGAAGCGGCCAACCTCCACCTCCACGGCCTCGATCTCGGCCTCGCGCAACCCCAGCGTGCGCACAAACTCCTTCCAGCGCCGGGCTGGCACAGCATCCATTACGTCGTAGAGCTGCGGGCCCAGCTGGAGCATGGTGGCCGCCGAGCCTGCAGGGGGCGCTGGGGAGCTCTGCGGCGGTGGTGGCGGCGGGCCTGGGGACAGACCAGAGAGCCAGTGGGAACGCGGTCTGGGGCCGCGGCCACGGCCACGGCCACGGGGCAGGGAGAGCCACCAAGGTAGTTAACTAGTGGCCGGGAAGTGGGCCAGTGGTGCCTCAGGAAACCAGAGCTTGTCATCTCGGACTTCACCTTGGTGTCAAGGCCTCAGGCCACTGAAGTCACTTACCAAGAGCTCTGTTGGGCAGCTGGTCCCAGGGCCACGGCAGCTCTGGGCAGGGTCCTTCCTGGGTGTGGAGCGGGCCAGAGGTCCAGCTGTTGCCTTCCAACTGGACGGAGCATACCTTCTCACTGCCGCTGGGTGGCGCCAGAAGGGCGTGGGCTCTGTCTGAGGGGGAGAGGTGGGTGGCCTGGAAGCCAAGAGAGCCCCTAGATCAGCCCTGCTTACCTGGGAAGGCCCCTCTGGCTGGAGTCTCGGCCAGCGACGCCCCACCCTGCCCCCCTCCAGTGCCGCCTACCCTGGGTGGGCCATGCTCCCTCACCCGGCCCCTGGAAGAGCTGTGCCCTCTGCCTGGAGAGCCCTGCCCCTGCCCTCGCCACAGTGGCCCTCGCCCCACTCAGCGGTTGGCCCCTGTTCGCCTGTGGACCCCGTGGACAGAATACCGCCTGAGGACAGGCACTGGGCTGCTCTCCTGAGCTGATGACTTGGCACACGGCTTTCTTAGGTCGACCCCACGCCAGCCACCGTGCCACGCACCAGGGACCGGGAGTTATAATAAGGCCCACCTCTCAGCTCCAGAGGGCGGAGGCCTGGGTGCTTGCTCACCATCTTCCAGAACATTCCTGAGATTCTTACCTGCAGGGGGGTCAGGGCCTCCATCCCAGCTCCATCTGCTGAGAGAGACAAAAGCGTCCAACCCGCACATAGGCGGGGCTCCTGGTCCTGGGCTTTGGTCCAGCTTCTCCGTTCCTCGCACATCCCCCCAGAACTCACTCCCTCAGTTTCCCCCTCTGCATCAGGGCTGAGTCAGGGCTAGCCATCCTGACCCGACACTCCTAGGAGTGTGTGTGTGTGTGTGTGTGTGCGCGCGCGCGCGCGCACGCGCTTACCGGGAACCAACGACTTGCAGGGCTGGCAGCGGCGGTACGTGTAGGTCAGGGCGGCACCGAGCAGGAGTGGGACCAGCAGGCCTGCCAGGAGCACCTGCACCCAGAACACTGACAGAGCGGCTGGTTGGCGGTGGGCCGTAGCCTCCCCCAACCTCCCCTGGCCCAGCCCAGCCCTCCCACTGCGTCCCCAGCACACCACCTACTCTGCCTCCAGCCACAGACTGCGGCACAGGGCCCAGGACAGCTCCAGGGGGCGCTCCTGCACGGGGAGGGGTGGGGCAGGGGGTGAGGGCCTACAACACAGGAGGAGCTCTCCGCGACTGCCCACGAATGTTCCTGCCCACAAATGCCGCTGAAATGTCACTTGTGTCCCCAGTCACAACATCAACAGCCACGATTTACAAGCTGTTCGAGACCAGACTGAGGGTCACTAGAATGCCTGTGCCCTAGAGACCAGGATCTGCCTGTCTCATTCCCTGTTGTATCCCCAGCACCCGGGACAGTTTCTGGAAATGGCAGATGCTCTGGGGTGGACCTGCTAACGTCCCCACGTGCAGACGGGGAAGCCACGTATCAGGGTGGTGAAGGAACTCGTCCGACACCCTCCAGGGCACAGGTGGCAGCTCCTGAATCTCAGCCCAAGTTTTGGAACTATGTCAATGTAATTCCCTCTGTAGGTGACAAATCATAGTGTACGGCCGTAAGGATTACTAAAGGGACCCTTACTGATCTGGTGTAGGTGAATCCAGAGTTCTCTTTACCTGTTTGCCTGACGTGGGGCCCACCTACGGTACAGCCAAGCCCCCCCTCCCTGCCCCTGGACCCCCACCCTCCTCCCAGCTCCCCTCCCCCCTGCCCAGGGCAGCCAGGAAGTTACGTGGGGCAGGACACACAGCTGTTGCCATGTTCGTAGAAGCCAGGCAGACAGGCCCCACATTTTGAGCTGGAACCTGCAGTCCAAGAGATGGTGTGGGTCAGGTGGGAGAGAGGGCGGCAGGGAGGGGTGGGGGTCAACAGCCCGCACTGGGGGGTACTCACAGGGCACCCACGTGTGGCGGTGCAGGGCCCCGCAGTCCAGGCACGAGCGGCACTGGAAGAACAGGCTGCCGACGCAGTGCGTGTCCAAGCACTCCATGACCCAGCCTGGCCTGCAGCCACAGCTGGTGTCTGCCACCGCCGAGCAGTTCCTCAGAGCCACCTGGGAGACTGGGGAGCAGTGCAGGGAGATGGGGAGAACAGAGGCAGTTAGGGGCCCAGACCCCCACAGAGAGGTGGGACAGACCCCTGGAAGGACAGAGACAGGGACAGACCAAAGAGAGGGCGACCCCAAAAGGAAGAGAAGCAGAGAATCACTGCAGACCAGAGGCTGAAGTGTGCACAAGGACAGGGAGGTCACCAGGAAGAAAGGGCTCGGAGGCCTCCTGAGGCAGGATCAGGTGGAGGGGCCTCACACCCCACAGGGGCCCAAGCCAGGCACTTCCTGCAGAAAGAGTGGCCTTGGCCTGTCCTCAGGAGACCCCCTCGCAACACGCGGCAGCCCCTCACGTTGCTCATCACAGGTCTCGCAGCGGGCACAGCGGGTCTCGTGGTGGTTCTCCCTGGCCAGGAAGGTGCCCTGGGGGCACGGGAGGCAGGTGGCATTGCCACAAGGCTTTGTACAGCGGGCTGCCAGGTACTGTCCTGTGGAACCCAGGCCAGGGTCAGAGTCAAAGCACCCCCCCGCCTCCTGTGGCTCCCTACTGCTCCCCCAGCCCCCTCACCCCATCCCTGGCCTGCCTGCCACCCCCTCCCACCCCTCCAGCCACGCACCTGCCGGGCAGCCCCTGCAGCAGAGCAGACCGCTCCTCTTCGGAGAGTCGAGGGCACAGCCACAGCGGGGGCCGGGGGTGCTGCCCTGGCCCCGGGTGCCCAGCGGCAGCAGCAGCAGCAGGAGGGCCTGGGGGACGGGCGCTGCTGGCTCCAGGGTGGCTTCCCCATGCGGGGCTCTCCCTGCCCAGTTTCCCCACCTTCAGACACCCCAGGGTTCTCCCCCAGAGCAGCCCGCTTCTCGGGTCCTTGAGCAGAAGGTGCCGTGGGTGGGGGTGGAGACCCCCTTCCTCCCCCCATGCCCAGGCTGGACTTGGAAGCAGCAGAAGGGAGGCCTCCCCCAGACCCCGTCACATGGTCCCTCTGCACTGGGGCAGAGCCGGGCGCCCTCCACCCCCGGGGGGTCCTTCAAAGGTGGTGAGGGACTCTGATCTTTCTCTGCCTCGGGCCTCCAGACCCCCCGGGGCCCTGGGAGGGTGTTTCCTCTCTGTAGAACAGCCCGCCCCGGCTGAGCCTCTAAGTAGGTCGGAAGTGGGGAGGGGTGCTGCCCAGTCCCCAGCGAGCCTGGGAGCGGAGATTCAGACGTTCACGGGACCCCCTCCCTGCCTGCACGGACCCACCCAAGCCCAGGGGAGGTCTGAGGCCACCCCCACTCCCCAGGGTCCCCACTCACTGCAGCCGACACCACAGCACAGCCCCGGAGCTGCTGCTCCATGGCCCTGGCGCCGCTCTGTGCCCGCTGACGGCTCAGGCAGCAGGGGCTTCCCCGCTCCACCCGCCCTGCCCACCGAGGTTCCGCCCGGCGCCCAGACTGTTGCCACAAGGCCCGCCCCCCAACCCCAGTGAACCTGCCTCAGAGGCAGGGTTCAGGGCAGGGCCTGAGGGACCATGGAAGCGGAGCCCAGAGCCCAGGGGCCCACCCCCGGCACACAGGGACTCACTTGGAGGTGGCCGGCGGGCAGCAAGGTGCACACAGGTCAGGGCTGCCTCTGGGTCCCCACGCCTGGGTTCTCGCCCCAACCCGGAGGCCACCCCGCTGTGCTGATTTCCTCCAGATGGGCCTCAGAGCCCGGTGGGAGGCCCACCGTGCCCAGGTCCTCTGTGGGTGTGGGGCGGGGCCGTCCCCTGGAGAGGGGTTCGAGGGGAGCCCCGGGGAGCCCGGCACAGGCTGCCCACCCAGCGTGAGCTCATGTGCCACCTGGGGCAGGGTCCCCAGAGGCACCATGTGGGGCTCTGATGGTGGACCCCGTGGCTGCGGCAGGGGACAGGGTTGATCTCGGGGTGTTGGTCTAGTGCCCTCTGCCCCCTAATTCACTCTGCATCCCACAGTCTCCTCCAGCGATGCCCTACCGCAGAGGGAGGGGGCAGGAGCTCAGCGCACCTGCGTCCTGGAAGGGGTGGGTTCCGAAAGCAAAGGACTCTTCTCAGTGGAGTATATACAAGTCTTTATAAAAGAATGAAAAGCTCAATAAGTATGCACTTTACACAGAGCCCAACCCGAGCCTGGGGTGGCCAGCAGAACCGTTCGGGAGGGAGAGAGGGAGGCGAGGGAGGTAAATGCCCCACTTGGGCCAGATGAGGGTGGAGGTGGGCAGCCCGGGAGACCAGCCCAGCGGATCAGAGCTGGTAACTTCAGGGAGCAGCAGACACGGAACTGAGGGTCGGGGTGGGGGGCGGGTTAGTGAAGTTGGCGACTGTGCGGGGTGGTCCTGAGGGGCACTGCCGCCGGGCCTGGGGCTCTGCCGGAATCTCCCGTTTCCTTCCCATCTGGCAAAGTGCAGATCAGCCCGGGGCGGCGGCGGGGATCCAGCCCAGCAGTCTGCTCCTGCGCGCCCGAGGCGGCAGCTGGGACAGGGGCCGGCACGCCCCAGGAGGCATGCTGTCTGCTGTCCTGTGTCCGGCGGCACCCTTGGGGGCCTCCCTCTGCTCAGACCTCCCTGTGGGGGAGGGGGAAGAGAGTCTTTCCTTGGCTGATGCCACTCAGAGGGACTCTGGCCACCCTGTCCACCCCAAAAGAATTCTTCGACCCCCTCAGCACTGCTCTCCCAGGACACCCTCACCCTGAGGGTCGGCAGGCCTCCGGGCCCCTCCTCCGCCCACATCCGTAGATGCCACCAGCTCCCAGCCACAACCGTGCCCCGCCCCGTCCCGGGGCGCAGTAACCCCTGTGCCAACACACTGGGGCAGCTGCCCGCTGTCTCGCCCAGGCCAGGCCACTCACGAGGCAGTGAGCGTGGAGTTAAGCAGCAAGGTGGTCCTGATTCGGTAGAGCTGGGCCAGCGTCAGCTTCCGGTGCTGGGCAGAGATCCCTGGGGGGGGCTCCGGCTGGGCCTTGGGTGAGGCCCCTGAGGGCAGGTCTCTGCTCCCCGCCTCGCACCCTTCAGGCTTCCCAGCCAGGTACGGGGTCCCGTCCTCCATCTCTGATGGCTGAGAGCCACTGCCAGGGCTTGGCGCACCCCCGCAACTCCAGCTGGGCCCGGTCCCCTGCGGGGAGCCCTGAGTCCTAGCGCCAGTGGCTGCAGTGGCCAAGCAGAGTTCCGACAGGCTGCGGCTGGGGGCGTGGGGCGCTCCACGGGTGGTCGCCCCGGACAGCAGGTGGAGGAGGCTGGCCTCGGATTTGGACTTGAGCAGGTGGGGCAGATGGGGCAGCAGCTGGACAGGGGTGCGGCGGCGAAGGCGGGGGGAGGGGGAGGGGGAAGGGGCTTGTGGCGACTCTGGGAGCTGGGGCGCTGGCTCCACCACGGGGGCTGGGGTCACAAAGTCTCGCAAGGAGGTGGGGGACAGGGTGCCGTAGGCGGAGTCTATGGAGCAGGAGCGGCTGTCCCCAGGACCCAGGGGCAGCAGCTCACTGGTAGGCGTGACTGATGAGGCAGTGGTGCTGAGAGACGTCTCATCCGACTGGGAGCCGAAGGGGCCGTGCTCGAACTCGGGAGAGGACAGCGTCTCCCCAGGCTCCACCACCACCATGGCTAGGGTCTCCGTGGAGCCGTCCGAGGCACTGCGGGGCCAGGGTGGGGAGGCGGGGGGCAGAGAGAGTGAGCCCAGACAGAGGAAACCCAGCCAGCCTGCTCCAGCCCTGTGCTGGGCAACACGAAGTTCTGCCCTCCCCGCCCTCCCGCTCAGGGGCTCAGAGACGGCGAGCATGGGGTGTATGCCCCAGGTTCCCCGGCTCCTGTGGCCACAACAGACACCTGTAATGGCGTCTGTCACCACCAGAGCCCTGTCCTGCTGGATACAGCCTAAGAGTACTCAGCTCAGCTCCAGGCAGCTACTAACGAATCGGAGTTGGTGGTCAAATTGAAAATGGTTTGCCAGCCCTGGCTGGATGCTTCCAGGCTGGAAGACAGACTGCGCGCGCACCCCTGCCCCCGCTGGGTTCACGACGTGAAGCTGTTCGGATAAAGGGGTCTGAGCTAGGCTCTGCCCCTGTCTGCGGCCTTGGGGTTGGGGGTCCTGGGCTGGAGCCCGTGCCCTGCCCGGCCCACTGGGTGGTCCTGGGCAAGCATACCAGTGCTGGGAGTCCAGGCTGTTGCTGCTTTTACGCAGGATGGTGGGGGAGCTGGCAGCCGAAGCGCTGCTCTCCCCACCTTCCTCTTCCTCCTCGTCCTCTTCCTCGTCCTCCTCCTGGTCGTCGTCCTCCTCTTCCAGGCTCTGCAGGCGCTGCTGGCTGCCCGGGTGCTCCTGCGCACGCAACTGCTGCAGCTGGTTCTGCGGTGGCGGCGCAGGTGCACAGAGGCAGAACGGGCTGTGAGCTGCGGCCCCTCGGGCTGCCCCGCCCACCCGCACAGCGTCCCGCCCTCACCTGGGCATTGTAAATGGAGTCCACCCAGCCTCGGCACAGAGTCTGCCCGCTGGCCTGGAACGTGTAGGCCCCCACGGCGCTGTGGAACTCGTTCAGGTAGATGAGGAGGAAGGAGCCTGGTTAGGGAGGGCTTGGCGTCAGCTGAGACCGCGGGCCCTGCCCATCACAGCCCTGGCCCAGGAGCGGGGACTCGGGCTCCTCACCAGGGTCCCGCAGCTCCCGGCACACGATCTTGTCCACCAGCAGCGGTGGCCTGATGACCTTGGTCCTCTCAGCCTTCTTCACTGCCTTGGTCACCAGGAGCAGGTCCGTGAAGAGGAAGCAGTACACGTCCATCTGAGTGGGGGCAGGGGGAGCAGGGGAGGCCAGGGGTCAAGGCCAGGGTCGTGGGGCCGCAGGAGGGGCTGGGCCTGTCTGCTGCAACGCCCTCTCCTGGGGGCGCTCAGACCTCGTCAAACACCTCCCTGCCCTCCCGCCGGGGCCTGAGAGCAAAACCAAAATGCAAGGCAAGATCATTTTCTTTCCTCCAGCTACAGGCTTGTGACTTATTTCAATTAAAACTTGACACGAGGCCCTGGCTGGTGTAGCTCAGTGGATTGAGCGTGGGCTGCGAACCAAAGGGTCGCTGGTTCAATTCCCAGTCAGGGCACATGCCTGGGTTGCAGGCCAGGCCCCCAGTGGGAGCCACGTGAGAAGCAACCACACATAGATGTTTCTCTCCCTCTCTTTCTCCCTCCCTTCCCTTCTCTCTAAAAATAAATAAATACAATCTTTAAAAAAAAACTGGACACGAAAGATGAAAAGGGAGGTAATTTTAAAATCGTGACTCGCAGGCTCTGGGCTACACAGCACCTCAAGGGTTAACACAGCTCAGCAGCGGGGGTCTGGGCTGTCCCTGGCAGGCTCAGGGCATGTGCCTCCTGCCTCCCGCCAGGAACCCACGCGGCACCCAGTGGGCAAGACAGACAGCCCACGGCCTGTGACCCTATCGCTGTATTTGTAAAGAGCAGGCTGCAGGCAAGGCCAGAAGGCAAGGGCTCGACATATTCCACATGACGAAAGGGAAAGACCTACAGCCGAGAATACCCAGCAGGCGTATCACTCAGAACTGAGGGAGAGAGCAAGATTTTCCCTGACGAGCAGAAGCTAAGGGAGCTCATCTCTGCTAAACCGGCATTACAGGAAAGGTCACGGAAAAGAAAAGGCCAAAACTAGCAGTAAGAAAACATTTTAAAAAATCTCATTAGTAAAGGCAAGCATATAGTAAAGGTAGGAGACCAACCACTTATAAATACTGTATAGTATGGAAACAATTAAAATGGCAATAAGCACATACTTATCAATAATTACTTTAAATGTAAACTGAGCCCCGGCTTGTATAGCTCAGTGGACTGAGCACAGGCTGAGAACCAAAGTGTCTCAGCTGGATTCCCAGTCAGGCACACACCTGCGTTGCGGACCAGGTCCCCAGTAGGGGGCGCATGAGAGGCAACCACACACTGATGTTTCTCTCCCTCCCTTCCCTTTTCTCTAAAAATAAATATATAAAATCTTTAAAAAAAAAAAAAAGAATGAAATCTTGCCACTTTGTGACAACATGGATGGACCTAGAGTATACTATGCTACGTGAAATAAGTCGGAGACAAATGCTGTAGCATTTCACGTATGCGTGGAATCGAAACAACTACACGGATGAACAAACAAGGCAGACAGACTCACAGACACGGAAAACCTGCCGTGGCCCCAGAGCTGGGCGAGGGCAGTAAGAGGTACAAATTACAGTTGTGACATAAATGAGTCGCAGGCGTGTAAAAAGCAGCCCAGGAAGTACAGGCAGTGATGTCACAATTACTTGTACGGTGGGCCTTTTGTGCCGATCACTGTGTAAGGTGTGCAAGTATGAAGTCTCACTATGTTATACACCTTTAATATCATGCTGCACGTTAACTATACTTTAATTAACAAGAGCTTTACATTCCAGAGTGGAGGGGGGAAAGCGTAAAATGCAGGCAAGTAATTATTTCTCATAGGGCCCCAAGGTCACTAGCTTTCAAACCGCCCCCCTCAATGGCTGGGCAGCTGAGCACCACTGACCACAACCGGGGGAGCCCTGGAAGGGGTGGTCCAAACCTGCGGGGCATGAATGAGTGGGGCAGGGGCCCGGGGTATGGGGTGTCCCCCAGAGTCACCTTGCTGTCCTTCCCCTCCTTCATCCTCAGGCTCCCCTCCAACAGCAGCTGACGGGTCTCCTCGGGGGAGGCACCAGGGATGGGCGCTGTCAGGTCCAGATGCAGAAACTCCTTCAGGAGCTGGGGGGCGGGGGGTTGCGAATGCAGGTGCGGGAGAGGTCAGGGGCTGACCTTCCGTTCAGCTAGGAGTCCTCATGCGCATTCCAGCACAGCCCCTGCCTTCCGGTCTGGCCACCCCGCCCGCCCTCCGAGCGGGGCCAGGCCGCCCACCTTGTCCACCTCGTCGTTGCTGCCCTCCACCACCTCATACGCGTCGATGCGGCTCACCACGGCCGCCAGCCGCTGCCGCTCCTGTCGCTGTCGCATGTACGTGTTCACTTGGTGGATGAAGCGCTCCACAGAATTGATCTGGGGGGCAGACAATAGCTGTTTCAGGCCCAGAGCCAAGGAGGGGCGGAGAGCCGTAGGGGGAGCCCCACCCGACGCCCTGGTTACCATGGTGACGACAGCCTCCTTGGCTCGGGGCTCCTCCGTCTTCCTCAGCACTGACTTGAGCAACAGCGGGTACTTGGTGAGCCGCTGGTGGGGCTTGGCCAGCATGTCGCTCAGCTTCAGCCGCTGGCACTGCTGATGCTTCTCGGCCCACTGTGGCAGGAGGAGCAGCGCGGGTGGGGCTCAGGACAGGCCACGCCCACTGCCGGCGCCCATGCACCTACAGCTGAAGTGGGCGCTGGGTCCTGCACCCCTGCCCATCAGCCCGCTCCCCCGCCCTCACCGTGACATAGGCCCGGAAGAGGTCGTTGTCACGCAGCAGGCCACGCATGTACTCCATGCAGCCTTCCTCCTCCATGCAGTACCGGATGTAGGGCTTGAAGAGGGAGCCGAACTGGCGCAGGAAGGAACACCGGTTACCTGGCGCTCCCCGAGGCTGGGCCCTGCTCAAGCTCTTCCTGACTGCACTTTTGTGACCGCCCCAGCGGGTGGCAAGCTTATGATCCCGGTTTTCTATATGAAGACACTGAGCCCTGGCGAGAGTGACCACCCTCCACCAGGTAGCAAGGGTAGATGGCCAGCTGGGGTAAACCCGGGTGACCGACTCGGAACTCCTTGCCTCTGACCGCTAGGGGTCATGCGGGGCCACTGGTCCAAGGGAGGTTCCGGTGTCAGGAAGATGGGATCGGTCCCCCGGCCCTGCCCCCGTGTCACCCCCGTCTGTGCCGGGCCCAGGCCGTACCATCTTGAAACCTTTGAGGAAGTCCCCGGGCTGCATCAGCGCCCGCGTGCGCCGCGCCTTCTCCAGCACCGGCGCCATCACACTGCCCCACAGACTGCGGTGCAGACGCACGATCTCCGGGATGTTGCTGAACAGACGCTCCGCATCCACCTGGGGGCCCCAGAGGAGCGCTCGGTCCTGCCCCTCGCCTACCATACCGGTTAGCCCCGCCCCTGTACCGGTTAGCCCCGCCCCTGTACGTCCCACCCTTTCAAGCCGACACCTTTCCGGGCTCCCACTGCCAGGCTCTGCCCCAGGCCTACTCCATCTGTTTGTCCTGCCCTCTTCCGGCCCGCCCCGTCTGTCCCCGCCCTTACGTAAGCTCCTCCCCTATTCGACCCCCCCACCCCCCCCCCCCCCCCCCGCCGGGCCCAGGTCCACTCCTCCTGGTACCCTCCCCGCGTCCAGGCCCAGCCGAACCTCACACAGCAGCCCCGACTCTTGCAGGTTCAGGAGGCAACACAGGAACAGCTGCGGGGGTAGGGGCGCTGCAGCTTAGCGGGGGTGGTCCCAGGCCTGACACCCCACAGGCTCCCCTCTACCACTTAACCGTCCCAGGAGGCCCAGAGGCACCCTGGGACAGAGAGGGTTCACCCTTTGAGAAAAGGCCCAACCCTCTAGGCTGACCCCAGGGTCACCTGGCCCAGGCCTCACCTGGACCCAGGCTAGCAGCCTCGCCGGGGACACTCTCCTCCAGCTCTGGCCTGGCTCAGCCTCTGAGTCTCAGCTCAGAGAGTGCCTTCCTTGAACCCCTGGGCCCAGGGCAGGCGCGCCCCCCAGGTCAAAGTCCCTACACACACACCCCCTCCAGCGCCTGCCCACGAGGTCTCCACGTCTAGGGTGTGGGCTGCGGGGCACCTGCTACAGCAGGTGTTCAGGGATACCCGCTGAATGAGTGAGTCAAAGAATGAGGCCTGTGTTCATTCAGCTCCACCCATCAAACCTCCCGGAAGCCCCTCCCGTGCCCCAGCCGTGGGAAGCACCTCCTGCCCAGGGCGCGGTCCTCCTCCGGCTTTCCTTCCCCTTTGTGGCCTGGCACCTGATCCTTCTGCAAAGGCCCACACTCTGCTCGGGGGCACCCAGAGGAGGCCAGGAGGCAGATGGGGGGGCTCCGGGCCCTGCAGCCCATACTCACATTAGTGATCACCCGCAGTTTCTTAATGTAGGAGGCCTCGGTGTGCAGGAGCTCCCACACTGCCTCCTGCTGGTGGCACTGCCTCCGGGTCAGCTTCTGCGGGAAGGGCAGGGGCCAGAGTGTGCAGGCACAGCCAGGGAGGGGAAGGGTGAGCAACCTCGGGTGGAACTTCCTTCTGCCAGTGCAGACACGGAGGTCCCCGAGTTCTGGGCCCTCCTCTGCCACTAAGACATCTAAATGACACTACGGTTGCACCTTGCCTCAGTTTCCCCAGAGTGGGTTAACGATGACAGCAGCCTGACAGGGCTGTCCTGTGGAACATCCTGTCACTGGGTCCTCAGAAGGGCCCCACTAAGTAGGGGGATGATGTCCCTCTTTCCCCAGGAGAGGGAGGAGGAGGGTTGTGGTGGCACCCACCTCATGTCCGTCAATGAGCTCCCGCCAGCTGTCCTCCAGCCACAGGCCGGCGTCATCCTCGTCCTCTTCCTCGTCCCCCTCCTCCTCCCACGAGTCGTGGTCAAAGCGCAGCCTCCGGGGCAGCCTGGGCAGCCCAAAGAGGCCATAGGCATGCAGCTTGCTCTCCAGCTGCTCCATCTTGTCCACCTCCTGGAAGGAGACCAGGGTCAGGGGCAGGGACCGAGGCCCGCCCGCCGCCCCGACCCAGGGCCCCTGGGACCGCATACCCGGCCGCAGGTGCTGGTGCTAGGGCCGTAGCTGAAGAAGCCGCTGAAGCGGCTGGCGGCCCGGTTCTTCCAGCTGTCGCTGCAGCCACTGCTGCCGCTGGGCAGAGAGCAGCTGGAAGGCGTGGGGGGCTCCTGCCCAGGGATGCTCGCCTCCCCCAGGAACTCCGACATGTTCTTTCGGCGGCGGCCAGGGGCCTGGCCGGGGAGGGGCAGTCAAGGCCAGCCCCACCCTGGCTGCCACAGCCCCACGCAGCCACAAGCCCAGAGCATGTGGGGAGAAAGACAGTCGTACACACAAACACACACACTCGGATGTGCTAGAAGCACAGCTCCAAAGCGACCCACAACACACAGCCAGTGACATGGGAAGTCCAGCTCCCCACACAGTACCTGCTGGGACACACACGCACACGCACACACACACGCACGCTCTCTGGGCACCAGCAGACTCTCGGAGACAGACCCACCACCCTAGAGACAGCAAGGGCCCCCAGCTCTCGGAGCCAGCCCCACTTTCCAGAATGGGATATTAAAGCCCCAAGAGGGAGCAACAAGGGGCCCGGCTGACTTCGAGGGGCCCCTGCTGACGCCCAGCCCCGACACAGCCCTCCTCCTCACCAGGATGTCCAGGCTCTCCCGGCGGCTCTGTGGGTCCACGCGCTCCAGGGCCGGGGGCCCGGCCCCCGCTGGCCGCAGGATTGGCAGGCTCAGGGACTTGGAGTCCTTCGCTCCCTGCTCCACCTTCCCCTCGTCCCCCGGCTTGGCTGGGGCAGCAGTAGGGGGCAAGGACAGGTCCTCAACATCCAGGTCCGGTGGGGGAGGGGGCCCAGCCCTTTCTCCCCCAGGGATCCAAACCAAGGCCTAGCTGAAACTCCCCTCCCTGAAACTCCACCCTGCCAGCACCGGCCACTACCCACCACCAGCCGGGAGAGACACCTGTATGGTAATGAGCTCGCTCAAGGCCATGGCCAACAGGAACCTGAGCCCGGGGAGAAGTGCTCACTCCCAGGAGGCCCAGCCGGGCCCCAGCCACTCTCCCACCCAGCCTGCTGCTCACCTTTGACCCGCAGGTAGTGTCCCCCGAACCTGTAGGCCTCGAAGGTCAGGGACAGGGGTGTGTTGGACTGGTCCAGGTAGATGTCCGCTTTGCCCAGTGTGATGCCCTTCCTTTCGAATATGGGCAGCAGCACCTCCCTGCCTCAGGAGGGGAGCTGTGTCTGTTAGGGGTCAGTCACACAAACCCCCACCCTAGCCCCAGCCCCAGCTCCACCCTCGGGGACACACACACACACACACGCACACACACACACCTATGTGCATGTGCTGACACACATTCCTATCACTCACGAGGGCAGACACTGCCACAGGCCGGTCCACACCCAGGGACCAGGCCACACAGGCAGGGCACAGAAGCCCTGTCACCTGCTCCCTCACGCTGGTGTTCACGCCTCGAGGGTCTGCCCACGGGGGGCGGGGATGGACGGACATGCTCCTCTCTGCAGGGGCTGGACCCGCCGGCAGCCCACTCCCACAGTCCGCCCACCGAGCCTACCCCAGCGACTTCTTCTTCACGGCGGGCACGATCTCCGTCTCGATGTCCACATTCAGGTCGAACTTCAGGGTGAAGCACTCCTTGCTTGGGTCCTGAGAGGACATGGGTCTCAGCTTCTGCGCCCCTGTCCCCGGCTCTCCGCACCCCAGGGTCCAGAATGGGAACCCCAGCGGGGGAGGGAGTGCAGGGGCTCGCCAGCCCAGCTCTGCCCCAGGCAGGCCGCCAGCATCCCTCCTGCCTGAGGGAGGGGCTCCTGGAGCGTCTCCCACCTGGCTAAGGTGGGCAGTGCTGGGCTGCAGGGCAGGGTGGCAAGGCAGGGGCACACCGGGCCCCGCCCCCGGTCCTGGAGCTCAGAGCGGGCAGGCCCACCTCAGCGGGCGGTGGGCAGGAAAGGGCCTGGGAGAGGCGGGGGCTGTCCAGCCCCTCTGCCAGCCCTGGGCTCCTTACATCTGTGTGTCTCCTCCTGGCTTTCTTCTTGGAGAGTTTCAGGCCTGTGCTCTTCCGGTCCCTGCAGGGAAGCCAGGCAGGTCAGAGGTTGGAGACACGCTGGCTCCCCACCAGGGTGTGTTGTGAGTGGGCCATGGCTGGCTACCCACACTTTCGTCACCCCAGGTGACCAGGGAACTCAGGAGCAGTCAGACAGGCCAGGGCCCACAAAGGGGCTGTGCGCCCTCTGCTGGCCAACACAGGGATCACACCCAGTGGTACCTGGCCGGGAGAAGCCCTGGAGGCTGGCCCAGGCGAGGAGGCCTCCTCCAGGAAGCTCGCAGCCCCAAGGGCAGGGAGGGGTCTCCAGTCAGCCCTTCTGAAGCCTCTGGTGCCTGGATCCCTGACCTTGGGCCCCCTCAGGTGTCCTCTCTGCCCACCTACCCCTCACCTACCCTTTGCCGTCCATCAGGCTTTCCTCCTCCTCCTCCAAGTCCACTGCAGGGCTGGTGCGTGGGGGGCATGATCGGGTGGACACGTTCCGCGCCAGGACAGAGCCTTCGGGGTAGAGTGGGAGCAGGGTCACGCCTGCTCCCTCCCCGGCCCCCTCTCCTCAGCCTTCCAGCCTGGCCACCTCTAGAGGGACCACTGCCTGCTGACCCTGTGTCCCCCGAGCTATTGAGGGCCCTTTGGTTCTGTGAGGAGAGGGGCTCGGTCACTGCTTATGGTCCGACCACGCCCTGACTCATGATGACACTGTAGCAGGTGATGTTGACATGATGACACTGCAGGTGATGTCCTGCTCTCAGTCCAAGGTCACCTGCAGCCTCCGTTTACCCCTCTGTGCACTAGGGATGGGAAGCCGGCCTCTGGGATCGCTGCCGGAAGGGACGAGGCCTGTGGTTCTTTCTCCTGGGCCTCCCCTCCCCCGCCCCTGTGACCATGCCCACAGTCCCCGGAGGCCCTGGCAGAGGGCAGTCCCCTCGTGCCTCCGACCAGCTGAGAAAGGAGACAAAGGCTGGCACCCCAGCACGGCCAGTTGGCGGCGGGCCTGGGCCAGGGCCCTGTTCAGCAGGAGGGGTTTCTTGTTTCCTGCTACAAGTTCCTCTGACCTGCCCTCCCACTGCACCCCCACCCCCACCGCCTCTGCTCCTGGCTGGAAGATGGGCCCAGGAGTCCCCTGCCCGAGGACAAGAAGAAAGGGCCCTTCTCCGCGTTGGCCCCTGTCCAGGGGCAGGGCAGCAGTGGGAGGTGCAGGCCCAGCACCCGGGAGAGACGCGTCTGCTCCCAAGATGGGCCACAGTCCCCAGCCTTTTCTCTTGTGAGAAAACTTGGGGAACAAAAGGGACTGAAAGTACTTGTGTTTCATTCACAGTCGACTCTTGTCCTTCTCATGGTCCCGTCATGGCTCCAACCGTTACCGAGACACTGAGCCCCCAGGCAGGGGATCCAGAGTGACCCTGGGGACCCCAGGGGCCGGGCCGGGCCGGGCGCCCCGACCTGCGCTCACCTTGCGGGGGCAGGTCGAAGCGGACGTGTCCGTCATAGTGCATGGCGCTGTGGAACGTGCTGTCACAGGCCGCGCAGAGGTTGAGGGGTCCCCGGTGGTGCAGCTGCTGGCAGTCCGCGTGGTGGCATACCTGGGCGGCCAGGGGCGGGAGGCGCGCTGGGCGGGGGCCAGACCACGGCAGGGCCCCGCTCCGGCTCCCAGCCCCCAAGGCGCTGCTCCCCACTTCCAACCACCCTTCCCGCACAGGGGCTGCGCGCTCAGTGGTCCACTCGGCAAGCGTTTCGTGAGCTCTGCTCTGTGTCCCTTCGGAGGGACGCCGGGAAAAGCAAAGCCCCCCCCAGCGACGCAGCCAAGAGGCAGACCTGCTCCTGGCCGGTAAGCGGCCAGAGGGCAGAGGCCGCCAGGGTGTGGGCAGAGGGGGCACCCCAAGTGAACCTCGGGGCTGCCTTTCGGTTTGGCCCACACAGTTTCGACCAGAATGGCCCTCCCGAGGGCCACTCGGAGCCTCTGTCCGTGGTTCTATGACCTGTCTGGCCACGGCACAGCCAACCCCGCCCAGGTTCCCGAGTCAGGGGCAGGTGTCAGTGTGTGGGTTCCCGTGCAGGGTCCATGCAGCCGCCTGGTGACGTGGTCCCCGATCTACCTCAGCACCCAGGCCCATGCTGCCCCCCGCTGCCACGCGTGACTTTCCTATTCTCTCCTCCTACCTCCCACAGCTCACCCTGAACACTCTCCCCACGACGCTGCTTCCTCCTCTTCCAGGGAAACAGAAGCCATCAGCGGCCAAGGGTCCGTGATCCCCCACCTCCACGTCTGCCCACCTGCCCCGGTTGTGGGGGGTTTGGCCGGGCTTCCCCCTGAGATCCGCACCCCTGTGGCCATGGTGTGGCGACAGGACTGAGCACCCACACCAACCTGCCCCCTCTCCACCTCAGCTCTGCTCCATCTCCTTCCTTCCTCCACAGCAGAGACCCCCAACCCCAGGACCTCGGACAAGTACCGGTCCAGGCCGGTTAGGAACCGGGCCGCACAGCAGGAGGTGAGCTCGAATGCAATGCACTTGAAACCATCCCCTCCTTCCCCCTGGTCCGTGGAAAAATTGTCTTCCACAAAACCAGTCCCTGGTGCCAAAAGGTGGGGGACCGCTGCTGTACAGCTGAGCCCCCGGACCAGGCCTCCACATGCCCTCCCAGTCGCTCCTCTCATCTCTCTGCTTCCCAGCCCCGTGTTTTAAAATGTCTCCAACCCACAGAACGGTGCAGGCCAGCAGGACACCCGCACGCCCTTCCTGCCTCCCCGCTTGTTCACCTATCGCCACACCGGCTCTCGCGTCCCCTCGCCCCGGCGCAGAAATCCCCACGTCGCCCAGGAGTGCAAACGTCCTGCACGACCCAGTGTCCAGTCCAGGAAGAGTCCACCTCTGAGTTTTCCCAGCCATGCAAATCGGCGTTTTCCCCACTCAGAAGCCAGTCAACGTTCACACGCACATTTGGCTTGTCTGGGTATTTCTCTAAGAATAAATGCCCCGATTTTTTTTTTTTTTTGGTCTTCCGTGACACTGAGTTTTGATGTGTCCGAGCCAGTGGCAGAAAGCCCCTCCAGGTGGACTCATCTGGAGGACCGTGAGCCTCTGGGCAGGGACAGAGAGCTGTGTGGCTTCTGCACACCCACGATGGCAGGTCATTTGGGGACCTTGCCGTCCTTTGCAAAGGCCCCTTTTCTCTGTGTAAATGAGTGAGTCAGCCGTGGGGTGGCACTCTGAGCGGTCCTGTCCCCCAGCAGTCCCACGCTCCGGGGCGGTGGTGTTCATTCGAGACTCCTGCTTGGGCCGACTGTCACCACGACACCCGACCTGGGCATTTTCCGGCTCTCCCAGCGTCTCTCAGACCCTCCGCCTGAAGCCTGTGCCCCGCCCGGCACCCCAAACTCCCTCTTCTCCAGCCCCATGCCCTCCACGCACCCAGGTCCACGGTCTGCTCTCACAGGGCCCGGCCTCTGACATCGGTGGTTTCTCTGTCCCCACGACCCATGCTCTGTGCGGCTGCCTCTCACCTCCCACCCGCACCCTCCCGGGACTTGGCTGATCTCAAGACCGGGAAGGCCTTCCACACGCTGAGGGCTCCCAGAGTTGAATCTCCAGGCAGGCCCTCCACCAGGAGGCCAGGCCGACCTCCGACCTCCTCCCCTAGATCCCAACGAGCACCCCACACGTAACACCTCCGCACGTGGACTCCCGGCTTCTCCAGGCAGCTCCGACCAGCTGGCTCAACCCAGTGTTAGGGATTGCGTGTGTCCCACACAAAGACGGGCTCAGTCCTAACTCCCCAAACCTCAGCATGGGGCCTTGTCTGCAAACAGGGTCGTGCAGATGTCACCAGTGAAGATGAGGACGCACTGGAGTCTGTAATCAGAGCATGGGCTGTGGCGTAATCACACGACCAGTGTCCTCATATGAAGAGACAAGAGACACGGAGACGGGGGGAGAAGGCCACCGGACCACGGAGGCAGCGATGGGAGTGACGCGTGTACAAGCCAAGGAGCACCGGGCCCCGGAGCAGCGGGAAGAGGCAGGGACGGGCCCTCTCCCGGAGCCCCCAAAGGCGCACTGCCCGGCGCAAGCCTGGGTTCCGGCGTCTGGCCCGCAGAGCTGAGAATGAACCGCCGTTGCTCTGAAGCCGCCTGCTGGAGTCAGTTTGCCACGGCTGCCCCGGGAAACTCACACATTAGGACAAAAACCCTGGGGTCACCTCCCATCTTTCTGTTACCCCCCGCCCAGTCAGGCCCAAAATCCGCCCCCTTTACGATCTGCAGCTTCCACCAGGCCAGGCCGAGTTCTCCAGCCGGCACTGCCCCCCGCCCTCCATTGGATTTCAGCAACGGCCTCCTAGCCGGCTCCCTGTTCCCACCCTGCCCTCCAGTCTGTTCTCCGTGAGACCAGAGAGGACCCTGTTCAAAGAGCAGACACGGATGCCCACTCAGAGCCCCACGGTGGCTTTCCCTGTCGCTCGGGCACGCGGACTCACTGGGCCGCTGTCCTGCGTTCCCATTCCGGCTCAGTCTGGCCCTCCACCTTGTCGGGCACAGGCCCCCCCCCACCAGCCTTGGATCTTCGAGTCCCTCGGCCCGCAGTGCCTGCCCTGGAGACTGAAGAACCGGCTGCCTCCCGCCCCGCAGGTCTTTATTCCAAAGTCGCCGGACTTCTGGCCCTTCCAGCCTTTCAGCTCCTCCAACCCTGCGCCCTTCCTCTCCGTGGAGCTCCCCACCGTCCCACACCTGCGTTTCACGCAGTCGCCTCCTCGCCTCGTCCTCCCTGCAAGGACCCCACGCGCTGCCCTACCTGCAGTCCTGCCCACGCAACAAACACTGTCTTATTGTCAGGGCAATGGAGGGGTGCTGGAGTTTTTGGCCGGGGAGACCCCGATCAGAAATTTTCGAGATGACAGACAGGGTGAGGATGGCCTGGACCATAGGGAACATGGCTGAAGGCAGGAAGTGGTTGAAAGGTCTGATCCACACATATAATGTGGTCGCCTGTGTGCCCGGGGCTGCCCTCGGGGCTCCTCAATTCAGGAAGCAGGGACTCCGGTCGCCCCTGTTTTACAGAAGAGGACTGCAAAGCTCAGAGAGGTTAAGTGGTTTGTCGGAGGCCACACAGCCAGTGGAGCCAGGACTGAGCCCAGCGTGGATAGCCCTAGAGGGCAGATTTCCACCACACTCACACCATCTCTCGGAAGGCGGACAGAGCGCCCAGAGGGGGAGGTGGGTCTCCGGCCGGCCCCCGGGCTGTGGAGACCATAGGAAATCAGAGGTGGCTTGGCTCCTGAGTCCCTGCATGCCTCTGTCAGACAGAAAAGTGGCAGGCTGAGGGGGACACTTGCTCTCAGGGCACTGAGCCCCGGACAGGAAGCTGTAGACATGATGGCCCAGATTCCCCAGGACAGCCCGAGTGCCAGGGGCCTCCCCGCCTCCAGCCTTCTCCAGGGGTCCTCAACGGTGTTCTCGGGCTTCAAGACAGGGCTAAGGGGCTCCCTTCAACCAGCACAGCTAGTTCTGTCTACTTCATCTAAAGAAAGCGTGAGCCCTGGCTGGTGTGGCTCAGTGGATTGAGCGCCAGCCTGCTAATCAAAGGGTCGCGGGTTCAATTCCCAGTCAGAGCACATGCCTAGGTTTCCGGCCAGGTCCCCAGTAGGCGGCGCTGTTTCTCTCTTTTTCTCCCTCCCTTCCCCTTTCTAAAAAGTAAAATAAAATCTTTAAAAGAAAGCGTGAAAACTGCTGTCCTCAGTCTCAACTCTGCCTGGCCCACCTTGAGTCCCCCAGGGCGCAATGACAGAGGGTCTGGCTTTGCAGCTTCTTGGACCCCCCACCCCCAGGCAGAAGCACCCACTCCTGACAATGAGTCTGGGGAAGGCCCCTGATCTTCATCAGCCCTTCTTCCCAGCAACCCCACAATCGGCCAGCTCTGCAGTCCTCTCGCCCTCTGAGACCAGCCTGCCAGTCACACAGGCTGTGGAGGGGGGGTGACATGGCAGGAACCACGCCAAGTGGCAGGGGTCCTGTGGAGGGTCTCTGGGACCCTTGCAGTCCAAGTCCCTGATTCTGTGCCACAATCTCATAAAAATAGCAATCCAATAAAGAGATGGCAGATTTTACACAAAGCTTCACTCCTTATGGCAGATTCAGAATTCATCCGATATTTATTGAGCACCTATTGTGTACCCACCCTGTGGAGGTGCCCGGCTCCTGGGGGAGACGTGGGAAGACATTTCCCAGCACCGTGGGGGAAGGGGGGGCTTCGGTGCCGCCAACGCCACGGCGCCTCCACCGCGCATGACCATCGCTGCTACCACTGATACCACTAACGATGATGGAGCCAGGCCGGCCCGGCAAGCCCCTCTGCCTCCGCCTCCATCCTCCCTGCAGCACCTAGGCCCAGGCCCAGGATCCTCACTCAGTCCAGCAGGTCTAGTTGAGGCTGAAGTTTCCGGAACCCCCAGGGAGAACCAGGAGCCCCACTGGGTGGGCACAGCCCCCTAGAACTGTCCGCTTCCCCCACCCATTCTCCCATCTCCACTGCCAAACCGCAGGGTCTCCTACAGCTCGCTCCAGGGGCAGGGGCCTCCCCGCACCAAAGTGAGGCAACCCCTTCCCCTTCTCTCAGACCCAGGTGCCTACTGCCCTCCTCCCTGCTGCCTGCCATTCCCACCCTGAGGACAGTGGGGGAGGGGCGGCGGGGGGGTCCGGGAACCAAAGCGCCCAGACTAAACCCAGAGAGTGGAGAGCCCAAGGGATGGTGCAGCCAGTTCACACTGCGTCTCAAAAGGCAGCGAGCGGATGGACCGGAACTTTGCGAACACAGAGGGGGTCCCTTGGGAAGCACGGTCAAGGCCTTGCCCCATAGGGTTGGGGCACCGGAAGTGGCTTCCCCCTTCACCCAAGGGCGGGGGCCAGAGGCAGGGGCAGGAGGGATGTAGCAGGGCCGTAGCAGGGCCTGGGCCTAGGAAGGAAGGGGGGAGGGCTGGCCCTGAGCCGGGCCTGGGACCCACAGGTGTGTCCGGAGGCAGCCCCAGACACAAAAGACCAGAGTGAGCGACCCACCGCTGCCTCCTGGGCCCCTCGGTGGTGGGGTGGGGACACCCATCTCAGGGCCCCAGTCCCCCGGTGTGCGCCCGGGTAGGGGGCTCGGCCGCCGCGTGCCCCATCCCCGGACCCGGCTCCCCATACCTGGCCTTCCCGGTCGCGGGCGTGGCCCCCCGCCCAGTAGGACGCCAAGTCCCGGGAGGGCACCCCAGGGCTGGGTCTGGAGGCCGCGCGGTGCCCGGAGACGCCGGGCCCCGTCCCCATGGCGGACGGAGGAGGAGGCGGTCTCCGCCGCCCGCCGGACAAAGCGCAGAGCCCCGCTTCCTGCCATTGTGCGGCCGCACCCGCCCCCGCCGAGCCTGGGACCCCGGCGGGGACGGGGAGGGGTGGGTGGCGGACAAAGAGGGGGCCGGGAACATCCGCCCCACCCGCGGGGTCCCGGCCCCGCCTACGCCAGCCTGGCCTCCGCGCTGACCCCCAGCCCTCACCCCGGCACCAAGTGCCCCTCTTGGACTGCTCCTCCCGGGGGAGCTCCTGAAAGCTTGCAGACCAAGAGAGGGGACAGGGTCACAGTCCCCCTCAGTGCTCAGACCCTGCTCCCCGTCCAACCAGGGACACCCCTCTCACCTCTGACCTCCGACTGCCCAGCCACACATCCGGCGCTCAGAGGGCCTCCCGAGGGTCATCTAGCGGCAGCGCACAGCCCGGAGACCCCGCCTCGCAGCCTGGGGCGCGGACCCTGCTCCTCCTGCCCAGACCAGCGCCCGAGGCGGAGGAGCGGAGGGTCGGGTAACCACAGGTGGAGGCACGGAGGGGGGCAGGGGCGGAGGCGCGGGGCGGAA
Source organism: Trachops cirrhosus (assembly GCA_028533065.1). Taxonomy (NCBI): domain Eukaryota; kingdom Metazoa; phylum Chordata; class Mammalia; order Chiroptera; family Phyllostomidae; genus Trachops; species Trachops cirrhosus. The sequence continues at coordinate 2,515,697 of CM052542.1, forward strand.
AGGGCGTGGAAGGTATTCCTTTGGGAGTCCCAGTAGGGTGAGACGGGTCAGGAAAACCCCGCAGCCCGACTTGGCTTTCCCGAGGTTCCCGCCCGGTGCGTCCCCACGCCCCACCGCCAGGGGGCGCTATTCGGGGCTCAGGGGAGGCCCACCGGGATGCGGTGTGGTGCTGGGGTCCCCACTGTCGCAGCGTGCAGAGCTCTTTTACACTCCCATCGTGTGGGGGATAAAGTGACATAAGAGTCCACAGGCAGGACTGGAATCTAGGTTTCTGACTCCAAGGTACTGGAACGGCCTCCTGGGGACACTGCTCAGCACCCATGGGGTGAGGGGACCGAGCTGTCACCCGCCTGCCCACCTCCTCAGTGTGGTTGTCTGGGAAAGAGAGGGAGGAGGGGGTGGTCTCTGAGGATGGCTGTGAGGAAGGCAGCAGTTCCGTAGGGGCTGGGACTTCCCCGCTCTGCCTCCACTCCCAGCGCCTCTTTCACTGTCCACGCCACGGGCGGACCTTTGGGAAAGCAAAGCCTGGTCACAGGAACCCCCCTCTCGCTCCCTTAAACTTCTCCAATGGCTGAGACTAAAAGCCCCACACAGCCTGGCTCCCACCCCACCTCCTGGCAAGTGAGTGCCGCACAGCGGTCGGACATGCTGGCCTCCCTCCCCCCCGCCCCTCGCCCAGCTCAGCACCTGCACGTCCTTGGTCTGGAACAACGGGGGCCCTGGTCTTCCAATGGCTCGCACTGCGCCCCAACTTCAATGCTGCCTCCCCGGGGGGGCCTTCACCCCCCCACCTCTCAAAATAAAGAGCCCCTCACCCTCTCCCTCTCAAATCTCTGAAATGGAATTCTTTCCTCCTAAGTATTTATTACCACCCGAAATTGTTTTACTTCTTCGATCACTTCTTGGCAGTCACTTTTCCTGCTAGAATGCCCTCTCCGGAGGTCAGGGGCCTTGGCTGTCTGGCCCACACCGCACCCGCAACCCTTCAACAGTCCTGGCACCCAGGAGGTGCCCCGTGCGGACTCGATGGTGACGGCAGAGAAGGGGCCTTCACGCCAGAGGAGGCCATTGGGGCAGGGAAGGTCTCAGCCAGGAAGTCCCTTCCCGCAGCCAATGGTCAACAGGGCCGTCCCCCTGCCCGACCACAGGCTCTCTCCGGCCTGCTGGCTGGGGCAGGTCGGTTTCCACATCAGATCCCGGTGGTCCTGCCCCTGCTACCACCCCACAGGCGCACAGCCGAGCCCTCCCTAGTGCCGGGCCCCTGCCAGGAGTTCAGGGCAGCACATCCTGTTCTCTCTCCTCCTAGATCCAAGCGGGGAGATACTGTTACTACCCCCATTGAACAGGCCAAGAGACGGAGGCTTGGAAAGGTTCGGTGGCTTGCCTCAAAGCCACCGGCTAGTGAGTGGTGAAATGAACACCTGGGCTTTGCAACTCGGGCCCGGCTAAGTGGCGGCTCCGGCAGCAGTGCCTTGAGGTCCGCCCCCTTGGGGACAAGGCAGATTCCAAAGCCAGCTTAGGGGAACCCACTGGCCCCGGGCAGCCAGGTCAGCTCAAATGGAGACCACCAGGGCTGGACCGGGGCAGGAAACTGGAAGTCACCCGAGTGTGCAGGCCCTGGCCCAGCCCCCAGCCGTGCTCCCGCTTGGTTCTCCAGTCAGGGCGCGGGCTCCTCCCACAGGGCCAGGGCCCTGCTGCCCCAGGGCCAAGAGTGCACGGGGTGGAGGAGCCTACGGAGCCGGGGAGGACAGGAGGCTGCCACCCTGCACCAGGAGAGGGAGGAGCCCCCCACAGATTCCGGGTTCCCACCTCATCTCTGAGAGACAGCTGAGATAGTCCGTGCCCCACAGCAGGCCCAAGAGGTCCCAGCCTCTGACTCTCTGGGGAGGGGGGCCCCTCCCCAGCCCAGCCCCAGCTCCAGGCTCATGAGTCAGGACTGGCTTGTTGAAACTGATACCCAGCAACCAGATGCTGGGGCTGATGAATAATGGAGTCTCCAAGGCAGGAGCCCCCTCCCACTCACCCCTAGCACCAGTTTCCCAGCCCCAGAGAAAGAAAGAGAGGCCTGTGGGCATCCCCACCCCCACAACGGTTGGGGGCCCCTCCTGGTCTGCCTCCTGGTCTGCCATGGGAGAGAGAGTCTCTGCCCTGGAGAGACCGCAGGGATGGAGCAAGGTCTGGGGTCAGCTCCGTGCTCAGCCCCCAGCAGATGAGCCTGGAACCAGAAGTTGGGGCTCCCTGGCTGGAGGGATACCTCCGCCAAGGGCTCCCACCTGGGCTACACTCCCCTGGGAGACAACCGGCCCCAGGGCCCCATCTGGCACCTTGGAGACCCAGGGGTGGAGGCTGCATGCGTGGGCAGGTCGGCCAGGGCTGGGCCAGTTCTGCCAGGCAGCTCACCCCATTCCCAGCGGCCTCCCCCGCTCCTCCCTTCCCCTCGGCCTGGGCCTCACCCCTTGTCCCCTGGGCTCCAGGGCCCACCCTGAGGCAGAGCCTGCCCTAAGGCCCTGCCCGGAGCTGGCCCGGAGCTGGGCAAAGGGCGGGGGTGTAGAGAACCTGTCCACCAGCCGGGCCCACCACACAGGCCCTGAAGCCAGTGAGGCCCCTTCCTCCCCAGAGAGCAGTCTGGCCAGGACCCAGTGCTAGGGAGAGAGGCAGTGGCCCTGGTCCCTGTCCTGTCCCCACTCATAGGTGCCTGACCCTGGAGCCCAGGACCTAGCATCACAGCTGGTGCCTTCTCCTGGCATCTTTCTCCAGCACAAGAAGGCTCTTTGGGAGGGAAGGGGGCAAGGGCAAGTGCCTGGGCTGCTGAAGACTGGCCCTTTGGGCCCACCGCACCCTGCCCGTACCCAACTGTGCAAAGAGGGCACCGGCTAGTTCTCTGGGATTTTCTGTCTAGGGATGTCTTTGGGTCCGAATGTGTGCCTGGACCCTGGCCGAGGCACAGAGGAACAATAAAATCCGCCTCGGGTCCCCCAAGCCTGGGGAAAGTTACTGAGGAATCTGCAGGACCCGGGGACCCCCGGCCTCCGTTGCTCTGCCTTTGATGCAGGCTGGCGGGGCCTCTCCTGAGCTCATCTGCACCCCCTCCCTCCTCTCCCATCTGCCCCCAGCCACCCCACAGACGGAGGCGCACTCTCGCCCCCTGCCGGCCTCTAGCGGACTTTCTGCCTGGGACCAAACTCAGCGGCCCAAAAGGGGCAGGGTCGCGGAGCCTCCCAACCGCCCGGCGCCCAGACAACGAAACTCACACCCGGGCTGGGGCTCCACAGGCTCTTTATGGCCCTATCTCGGGGCCGATGACCCCCCGGAATCACAGGGGCGGGGGCGGGGGCAGGCACTTGGGCCCGTTCCACCCTCAGAAGTAGAGCCAGTGGCGCCCATCCTACCCACCTGCGGGCCTGGGACTCCGCGGGACTTTCCACTCCGCGTTCTATCCATTAATTTAGGGGGAACCTTGGCGCACGGACCCACCCCATCCGGACCCCAGTTTCCCAGTGAGACTTACCTAGAGACATGGGTCTCTTCCCCTGTAGCTGGAGCTCGGGCCAAGACCGTCCAGTTCCCCGGGGGCGCGTAGGGCTAGGGGGCCCGGAGCCGCGGGGCGGGGCGGGGCGGGGCGGACTCTGTTGATCCTCGGGCGCCGGGCGTTGGGGAATTACGGTAGGCCGGCGCGGGCGCTACCACCTGGGCGGGCCGGGACGTACCATTGGCGCGCCCAGCTCGGGTGGGGGGAGCGCCGGCATCCCGGGACGGGCCTGGCGGCCGAGGGGGCAGCCCAGGCGGTGGCAGGAAGCCCCGCAGGCGCCGGGGGAGTAATCTAGGGTCCGGGCTGCGGGGAGAAGGGGCGAGGCGGTTGTCACTGTCCTCGAGGGGGCTGGCCCTTTACAGATCTCCAGAAAGTTCAGTTTTTAACCTGGGCTTGAAGACAGAGAAGCTCGCCAGTCCTCGGAGAGGCCCGGCGGCAAGGGGCTGCCCTGGCCGGCAAGAAAGGCCCCGGGGCTCCAGGCGGAGGGACCCGCAGGCTGAGCCGGCCCTGGGAATCGCCCCAAGCCAGGCTCGCTTCCTCTCCACTATAAAGGGCTGGATTCTGAACTGCGCCTCCGTGGCGCCTGAGAAACCCGCCGGCCTGTCTCTGCGTCCCCCTCTTTTTTCCTGGCTCATGCATGGCATGGCTGGAAAAGAGGCCATCCCGCCCTTCGGCGGTTCCCAGCGTCCCTCTCCCCTAGGAACTGGGGGTGCAGGGAGTGCATGGGGGCACAGGGGCACCGCTGAGGCGGCAGGCACCTCTGCCCCACGCACACCTCCCCCTTCCCTTGAGGTGGGTGCAGTGACGAAAGTAGGCCACCCTGGGGCAGATCTTGGGCCAGGGACCCAGAGAGCCTCAGCTCAGGCCCGCCTGCACTTTCCCAGTCAGAGACCTCGTCCCTCGGGCCCCTCAACTAGCCTGCTGCCCGCTCCTGGCAGGTGCTTCCCTCCTTGGGGCTGGATCCACACCAGAGCTACTTCTCTCAGCAGGTCACATGGACCCGGCCATCTGTCTCTGCCTCCCCAGGCCTTCACCTGCTCACCCCGCCCCCTTCAAAGGTACTTAGCAGAAGCCCAGGAGCTCCGTGGGCACTGCTCCTCTGGCCCTGCCCCTCTCTCCAGTGCAGGCTGGACGGCCACCTCTCTACAGCTGTCCAGCCCCTGCGAGGACAGGTTATCTCCAGAGAACCTCAGCACCTGGCCACTCTTGAGAGCACCCTGGCCTCCGACCTCTTACCCCCAGGAGAGTAGGTGACTCCCTGTCCCATTATTCACTGCATCCGGCCCATTCTTCTTCTACAGGGACCTCAGATCCACCCCTTCCTCTGCCTCATGTCCACGTGTCCCCTGGGCTTCATCAGGCCACCACTCCCCTTGACATACACACACACCCTCACCCCTGCCACCTCACAGCCCATTGTTAAGCTGGAAGGGAACTCCGAAGTCAGCAAATCCAACTTCCACTCTCTCTGCTTGAATACTTCTAGGCACGGGGTGCTCACTACCCATACGCATAGGGGAATGGCTTCAGTTGTTGCAAACTGTCACCTACCCTGAACCCACACTCATCTCTCTGCCACAGCCCTTTGGGGTCTCCTCCTGACAGCTCCTCCAGGGGGGCAGACGGACCCGGCCTGACGTACCCTGGCTAGTTACTTCACCTCCCTGCTTCTCAGTGGCTGTCTCCTAAAGGGAGACGCGGTCGTGCCCACTGCCACGTGAGGGCGTGAGGACTAGCTGAGGTCCCGTGGGGAAGCCTGGCATGGCATACAGCAGGTGCTGAGCAACTGGGGGCTGCTAGACTATTGCCCATGTTTGAGGATGAGGCCCTGAGGGGTGCATCTCCAGGATGAACACCCAAACCTTCTGTCCCCTCAAATGTGGTGGTCCAATGTCTCCAGGGCCAGTGTCGGTCCTCACCCAGGTCTCCTGTGACCTGGGGTGCCTTCCACAGACTTGACCCAAAGAGCCCAGCTCAAGACGGCCCAGACCCTGTCTGGCTGGTGGTCCCCTTGCAGGAGAGTGGGAACACCCATCGCATCATCACTGGCCCCCCAGGAGGGAGGAAGGGACCCTTCCCCATCTCCCCACGGACTCCGAGAGCTCCACTCGCCCAGGGCACAGGACGGATGCACCATACCCACGGGTTGGCTGGGGTCTGGGATGGAGCCCTGGGTGGTCTCAGGCCTCAGGGAGGGAGAGGAAGGTGCGCCCGAAGCCTGGGGGCTCCTCTCCCCCTCTGTGGTGGACGAGCGCATGGCTGCAGTGTGCCACAGTCTGTGCCAAACACTACACACGCACGCCCCCTCTCAATCCTCACCGCACCTCACCTGGACACTGAGGCTCAGAGAGGTGCAGTGACCTGCCCGGCATTACACAGCTGGAAATGCTCGGGCTTTGACCCTGGCGCTCACAGGTGTGGGCTACTCTACACATCTTACTCCTGGGGTCTCCTAGGGCAGCGGTCCGCAGCATGGACCCATACAGGTCCATAGTCTGTTAGGAAAGGGCCGCACAGCAGGAGGCCGCGTGAGCAAGGCTTCACTGGCATTACCGCCTGAGCCCTGCCTCCTGTCTGCCCCTGCCACCGTCCCCTCGGTGGAAAAAGTGTCTTCCAGGAAACTGATCCCTGATGCCAGAAAGGTTGGGGACTGCTATCCTAGGCAGATGGGTCAGACTCCCCACCTGACATCAGGGTGCTCCGCATCCAGCTTTGCCTCCCTCTCCCCACCCCCCAGGCCGTGCTCAATCCTTACAGCCCCAACATCGCTCCCTGCTCACTCAGCTCTCCTCCATCTCAGCACCTCCTCATTCCTCAGGATGCCAGCAGCCTCCTCCAGGAAGCCCATCCTGGTTACTCCCTGCCCCCAGACTGAACTCCAGGGGAAGGAAGTAGGGGTGGGGCAGCTGATTCATCTCAGAAGCCTCAGCACCCAGGAGTGGTTCAAACAAAACCTCCAGGGTGGGCCCAGAAGCAGAAGGGTCCAGCCCTGTTGAAAGATGATGGCCCTGCCTCCAGGGCAGCCTGGGGGCCAGTGTGGCACAGCCCAGTCCTCACTTCCCTCCTCCTCCCAACGGGATGAGGATGTCAGCTCCTGGAGGCAGGAACTTTGTTTCCTGGACACCTCCAGGGTCAGGACTGGGCCTGCCATGGCTGATGCTTGAAGCTGATTCGGTGCCTGGGTGATGTCATCCCCTTCCGAAAGCTCCTGTGTCCTGCTAGCTGTTCCTGGAGCGGCTAGAGAGGGGACGCAGAGCCAGGCTCTCGCCCTCCCTCCAGGCCGAGCACTGCCAGTCCAGCTGCGCGGCGTGGGCAAGTTCTCTCACCGCTGTTGCCTCAGCTCCTCCCACGTCACGTGGGAGTAACAACGGTGCTCTTCCCTGAGGACCCCACAAGGGCTCAGTGAGGGCCTAACCCCCCAGCAGGCACAGAAACGTGCTGGGTCAGCGGTGCTTACCATCATCACCACGCTGGGTGTCCTCTCACCTCCTCTCACCCTCCCCTCCAGCAGCCTCATCCCTTGGCAGGACCTGCCTCTGTACTCCTGCCTGCGGCAATGCCCCCTTCCTGCTCCCCTATTGGTGGTTTTACTTCCACTAGAGGCCACCGCCTCCAGATGTCCTCCCTGACTAGCGCTCCTCCGTCTGATCACTCAGGTCCCTGAAGTGAGTCTGTTCCATTTGTCCCAAAGTGGGTCCCACCAGTGACAGGGCTCGGTCTCTCCCCCTGGAGGCCCGGCAACCCCCTAGCTGCTGATCCTGCTGTCGGCACTGCTGAGTTCCAGGCAGGCCAGGGCTGAGCTGCAGCTAGGACCTGCGCACTGCAGAGGATCCGCGCTTGCTCGGAAACCAGCTCTCATCCACAGGCCTCACCTCTGCACAGACCGGACCCTGCCCCACCCGCCCGCACTCCTGCCCCAGCAGCCTGAGGACCTGCCCCAGAAGCAGCGGCCCACGAGGCTGTGTGTGCAGCTGTACGGTGGGGGTGATGGGGCCAACTTGTTGCCAGGAGCCCCCATCTGGGGGAGAGGCAACCAGCCAACACCAAAGCCCCATTGCCAGGCACCATCCGTGCCAGCAGATCGTGTCTGAATCACAGACACCGCCCCCTTGCCTGGTGACCACAGCAACTGGAAGCCTCCCCCTCCTCTCCCCGCCCCCAGAACAGCCCTCCACGTTCCTTCTGACTGTTCCTTCTGACTGTTCCTTCCAGACGTGGTCTTCCTGTGCAGAACGTGCGCTTGTGTGTCTGCGTGGAGGAGGGTGGTAGGGGGACCTGGGGGGAGGGGTGGCATTTCTAACCTCCCGCAGCTGGCAGAGCAGAGCCGAGCTACACAGGGTTAGGGACACGGGCTCTGGCATCACCCAGATCTGGGCTCTGGGTTCAAATCTCAGCTCTACCACATCCTAGCAATGTGTCCCCTGGGAGAGCCACTACCTCTCCGAGCCTCAGTTTCCCCTTCTGTAAAAGAGAATAATGACAGGACAAAGCTCGGAAGGCCTGTAGGAAGTGACACTGAGTCCTCAGAGCCTGAGACACAGTAACCTGTGGCTGTTATTACTACCGTCTCTCGAATGGGGGCTGGGAGGGGTTCGATTGCCGACTCGGCCTCTCTGGAGCTGCAGGGTCTCAGCCACGTCACAGGGCCTCCCGGAAGCTCGGTATCTTCACCAGGAAAACGAGGCCATGACGTCTTCCCAGCAGAGCTCCCACAAACGGCGCACAAGGCACAGAAAGCGTGTGGCACCATGCCCAGCACGTCACAAGCAGCAGTGCTGCGTCCTACCGACCATTATCCCTCCGGGTCTGCCTCCTCCCCAGCTCCCAGGCCCTGGCACTCTGGGACCAGTCAATCAGCCCAGGGTCACAGTCACTGTCCCGAAGTTCCACAGTGTCCCTGACCCATTCCCAGGCCAGAAGAGTGGCCTGGCGTCACAGGGAGAGGGCCAGCTGGACTGGAAGGGGGAGGCTCTTCCCCCCGCAGAGCCTTAGCTGCCTCGTCCGTCCGTGACATGGGGCCACAGCTCCTGTCACCTGGGGGCTGCAGTGCAGAAAAGGGCTTTGGAGTGCTCCTGTCGCTGCTGCCCCTGCTTTGGCAGTCCTCCCACTCCACTGCTCCGGAGCCAGCCGCCCGGTGTCCCCAGCCACCCGTGAACCCAGACGGTACCGTGGCTGAGCAGCTGCACCCTCGCCCGGTCCCGTGGATGTCCATGCCCAGGCGGAAAGGATGATTAGAGCCCGTCCCCTCTGCTCCCAGCAGCCCCCGGGCCCTCCGGCTCCCTACCTTGGCCGCTCGCCCCTTGTCCATGCAGCCGGGGTTCTGACAGCGCAGGCCCTTCTCCTCCGCCAGGCTCCTGGCGTCTGCGGGGGAGACAGCAGGAGGTTATCAGGCGGGTGGGGCCCAGGGAAGGGTGCGCCCCAGACAGGGGCACCCAGGCTCCCCCAGGGCCCCAGTAGCCTCCCCACCAGAGGATGGGTGGGGCTGCCTCCTCAAACCTCCCTTCAAAGGAGGTCAGTGTCCCTTTCTCTTTTAAATGCCAACTTATCTGCACGGGAATCTCTGTGCAGAGCCCTGTTCTGGTTGCTGCTCCCCAGGGAAACTGTCCAGATTCCACGGGGAGAAATGGCTTTGGAAATACGCTCCCTCCCTCTGTCCCACAAGTATGCGGGGGTGGCTCAGGGGCCTTGTGGGGCCCCTGACTTCCTGGGGGACCCCTGCAAGGCTGTTGGGAGGCAGGGGGCTCTCAGGGTCCAGGGTCCCTCCCTGCCCCTGCGCTCCACAGCGCCCTGTACAGACGCCCTTCAGAGGCCCAGGTGGCCCCCGGGACCCGCTGTCCATCTCTGACCCAGAGTCCGGCCCCCTCCGAGCCGCCTCTCTTCCGAGGGGCTGGGGTGCAACAGCGGAGGGGGCAGCGAAGGGACAGAGAGGCTGCCCGCCCCAGCCAGCTTGCAGGGCCAGGGGGAGGGGTGCTGCTGACGCGGGCCCCAACATGGGGGCAGAGTTTGGATCCCCTGGTTCTGAGACCCGGGTCCACCTACCACCTCGGGCACGCCTTCCCCAAAGGACCGGGGGACCGAGCTCCCCACCGCGGCGCCCCCTGCCCTCCCGCCCCTTCCCGGAGCTGGCGCGGAGGCGGCAGGGCTGGTGGGCCTGCACGGCGAGGAATAGCCAGGGACCCCGCACTCACCCATGGAGGAGGCGCCGGGCGGCCGGGGACTCGGGCAGGGCGCCGGACGCCGCGGGCCGTCCTGGGGGAGCGCGACGGCGGCGGGGACGCGCGGGGGTGCGCGGAGAGGCCAGAGCACCACGGCCGCGGGACCCTCAGCGTCGGGAGGCGGGGCGGGGCAGGTGGGCGGCGGGCGGAGCCCGCGCGGTGGCCCCGCCTGCGGGGGGGCCGGCCTCGGAGGCCCGCGCCCCGCCCCACCCCGCCCTCACCCGCGGTGGGGTGTCTGCTAGGGGCGCGCGGCGCTCGCCACCCGGACCCCCCTCTGGAAGGTCGCAGGTGTGACCAAAGGCCGTGGTCCCTCCGTCCTCCGACCCCTATGGCCCCCCAGCCACCACACATGGAGAACAACACCTCTGTTTTGATGGGGTAGGAGACATTTTCTCCATCCCCGGGACAGTGGGAACACAGGCATGTCAGAGGACTTGGCCGTGTCTCCTTGTTCAAACGGAGCCATCGAAGTGGAAACGCAGGTCAGGACAACTCCCCTCGCCCTCACCTCCCACCTGCCCCCAGGAAAGCGCCCCCGCCCGTTTATTTTTTTAATAATTTTATTTATTTATTAATTTATTTAGAGGGGAAAGGAGGGGAAAAGAGAGGGAGAGAAACATCAGTGTGTGGTTGCCTCTCGCATGCCCCCAACTGGGGACCTGGCCTGCAACCTAGGCGTGTACCCTGACTGGGAATCGACCCGGGGGCCTTTCAGTCTGCAGGCCAGCACTCAGTTCACTGAGCCACACCAGCTAGCACTATTTATTGATTTGAGTGAGAGAGAGAGACATTGATTTGTTGTCCCACTTATTGATGCATTCATTGGTTGTTTCCTGTAAGTGCCCTGACCGAGAATCGAACCTGCAGCCTTGGCGTATGGGGACACCACTCTAACTAACTGAGCTACCCCGCCAGGGCGAGCCCCCTCCCCCCACTTCAGAAATGCTGTCAGGGATGGGGTCAAGGCTGCATAAGTGGGAGTGGGCTTGGTGGCTACTGTCGCTTCCCTGACATTTATAAAACTTCACGGAAATACAAACACATAGAGAGAAGTGCAGCTGTCATGAGTACACAGCTCAGAAACGTTTTCCGCCACCCAGCCAGCACCCCGATGGAGCAGCGGGGCATCCCGGCCCTCCTGCAGAAGCCCCCTGCTGGGGGCTGCCCAGCTCCCTGCAAGGGAGCTGCTGTCCAGACTTCTAACTGCACGGGTGGGTAAGTTTTGCCTGGTCTGGTACTTTATGTAAATGGCATCACGAGATGCTTGTCAGCATTTTAATGGTTACAAAACACTTGCACTGCAGAAACAGAGCCTCCGGGAGATGAGAAGGCCCAGGCTCCCCCGAGGGACAGAGCCTGGGAGACCCCATTCCACGCCCACACTGCTGCCAGAGCTCTGGGGGATGAGACCCAGGTCGGGAGGATCCAGTTTCCAGTGGCGCCTGGGCCCCTCTCCCAGAGGCCCCGCGGCCCCTTCCCCACAGGCCTCTCAGCCGGAGGAGGGTGCCTGCCTTCCGCATGTATCCCTTACAGGAGTCGGCCGGGGACGCAGAGGCGACCAGAACCCAGCCTCTGCCCTCAAGGACTTTTGGCACAGGGAACTGTGTCGGCCCCGTGTCTTCCAGAGTCAACCAGCAAACATCCAGGGTCCCCTGAGGACCTACCGTGTGTCAAGCCCAGAGCTGGGCACTGGGGACCTATCAGCGGCTGCGACCCTGACAAGCCTTGGGGAGCTCACTGCGGGGCCTGGCAGGCCGGGGGACCCTTAGGGAGGGGACTCAGGGACAAGGCTGATTCTGGAGCATCTGCACAGAGGGCTCCAAGGCGGCTGGCTGGAGGCTTCGAGGCTGAGAGGGAGCGAGGGCACAGTGTCCCTCGGGCAGCCAGAGCGGCGAGGTCACCCCGAGGCCACGCAGGCCTGACCCGCCTCACTCAGCTCAGGGAATCACAGTTCGGATTTCCCTCCAGGGTCTCCGCTTCCCAGCCCTGGCCGGCTGGCTCAGTTGGCTAGAGTGGCAGTCCCCAACCTTTTGGGCACCAGGGACCGGTTTCGTGGAGGAAAATGTTCCCACAGACCGGGACGGGGGTGGTCCATGGACGGGAGCAGGGGGAGACAAGTGTGCCCACCGCTCACCTCCTGCTGTGCGGCCTGGTTCCTAAGGTGCCAGGGACCGATAGGGTCCGAGCCCTTGGGGGTGGGGACCCCTGGGTTAGAGCGTTGTCCCTCCTGGATTCCCGGTCTGCAGGTTGAGCCCCGGCTCATACAAGAAGCAACTGATGAATGCATTAGTAGGTGGAGGAGTCCCCACGAGGACCGTGAAGGGCCCCTGGGTCAGTGGTCTGCGGCTCTGGCCCGGCCCTGCCTGCCAGGTGGCTGGGGGCGGGGGGGGCAGGATTCGTCACCACAGCTGCACAGCCCTCTCTGCCGTCTGGGTCGCCACAGGAACCTGGGCCCTCTGTCGGCTTCGGGGGTGTCTCCCGTGCACCCTGCGGGGCCTTCTCAGACTCCACCGGACAAGGTCTGGTGCTGTTGACCGCAGGTCCCTGGGTTCTCCCAACTCTGGGCCTGGGGTCAAGTTCTTACGCCCTACGCCCCGAGACTCCTGGGTTCTGGCTCTGAATCCTGTGCGCTCCAGCCCAGGGTTCTGGGGAGCTGCGGTGACTGGTCCAGGCCACAGCCGCTGCAGGGCTGCCACAGCCGCCCGGGGTCCTGGGTGTGTGGGCTCCAAAGTTCTTTCAGTCACCGGGGTTCTGCCCAGCTGACCTCTCTGGGCTCCAGTCCCGGGCTCCAGCTCCCTCAAGGTGCCCAGTCTGCTTTCCAGAGCGCCCCTCCAGGCTGCTGGGTCCCGGCCCCCTGGGCCCTAGCGTCCTGTGTACGCTGAGCTGCAGCGTCAACCTCCCGCGCGTCCTGCAGGTAAACTTCCTGCGGACTCCAAACACAGGAAAACGGGGAAGGACCCTGGCAGCTCTGGGGGCTGTGGGGGCTGTGGGGGCGGGGCTCAGGAACTGGGATAAGTCTTCCCCACCACAGGCCTGCCAGCAGCTCCCCTCTAGGCCACCTGCCCACGACCAGCCCTGCAGGCAGGGGCCTGGCTAGGGGACGTGTTGACCAGGCGATGGCTACCCTGCACAGATTGATTGGGTCCGAGGTGGCCACCTGGCCCAGCCCAGCCAATGAGATTCACTCTCTTGAGAACTTGAACTGAGACAGGCAACCCCTCCTGGGCCCTGGAGCCCTGAGATCAGGGAAGGTCCGTCTGAGTGGACACAGAGCCCCGCAATTGTCGGGGAGCAAAAATGAGGGGACCCACAGAGGCAGAGGGTCAGTGGAGAGGGCCCTCTAGAGGGAGGGGTGGTGGCTCTGTGTCTGCCCTTGGTCCCCCCGGCCGGCTGCCCACCTCCCGTAGTGCCCCTCCGACTTGAGCCAACCTGAGCAGGTGTCTGGCCGCTCGTCCCTGGCCAGACCCCAGGCAGACCTGCGACCCTGACCTTGCTCTGCCCCCAGCATGCCGGGGGCCGTCTGTCTGGGTCTGAAACAGCCTGGCTGCCCTCCCAGCTCCTCCAGCCTCCATCGACCTGGGGAGGGCCAGGCCCCCCAGCCAGGCAGACAAGCCCCTCGCCAGCTCTGCCCCCACCTCTATCTAAGTCACAGGATGTCGCTTTGCCTCTCCCTCGACATGATCTCTTCCACAACTGGCCAACAGGGCGTCTGGGCAGAAGCCGGCCTGCAGACACGTTTTCTTTGGCTGAGCACAGCGCTTCGAAAGAATTTGAATCGGTTGCCAACTCTGAAAAGTCAGATTTCACATAAAAATCCAGATTTCTGGCTTCTCTGCACAAACCAGAGGAGCCTGGCAGCGGCGAGCCCATATTCGTGACGGCTCCAGTCTCCGAGCCGTGTCTGCCTTTAGACTGGCACACACCCTTCCACCCTCCGCACTCCCCACCACTCCCTATCGCCTCACTCCTGCCCCTCGGCAGGTGACTCACTGCCTCTCCCCAGATGGAACTGAGCGTCTGACGTTGGCCGAGCCCTCCCTGGCTCTGCCCCCGGCCTCGTCCTCCACGGCACAGGCTACTGACATCCCGCCCGCTCTCAGGGACCCAAGTCAAACACACAGAACTTCGGGAAGACCTGTCTATCTCATTGTATCCAGATTCCAGGCGAATCTCCCCCTCCTTGACCCCACTGCCCCGCAATGGACCTTCGAACTGACCTGCCTTCCCCCCCAGGTCGCCCAGGGAACACCGCTGATCGAACCCATAGCTCTGCCTCCATTCGCGCCTGCTGGACCCTCCGCTTTCCACACGCAGCCCCATCTCACCGTCCGACCCCTGCAGCATCGTCTGACCCCAGGTAGCAGTCACTGCCACGGCGGCCACCGAGCACGGGCCGTGAGGCTAGTCCACACTGAGGGTGCTGTATACGCCCTGGATTTTCGAGACCGAGGGCAGATAGGAGAAAGGAAAGAAGGCAAGATCTCGCCGATGACTGGTTACGCCGATGGCTTGTTACGATGGTCATGTTTGGGATATGCCACGTGAAGCCAAGTAGATTATTAAAATTCATTTTACCTGCTTGTTCGGATTTAGTTCTTTTGGGATGTGGCTACTAGAAGGGTCTTAAACGGCGCGATCCATGTTGGCGAGTGGGAGAGTCCACCTATCGGGCGGCGCCGTTCCACGCGACGCGGAGGTGGAGGTGTGCTGGTGGCGCCACTTCGCAGGCGGGGACACTGAGTCTCGGAGGGCGGGGCAACTGGCTACTGAGTGATGAGGCAGGACTTAAACCCAGGTCCGTAAGACTCCCAGTCCGTGCTCCCAACCACTGGGCCACACTGCCCCATGGTGCCCCCTCGTTGCCTGGCACAGTTAGGTGCTTGGCACCCATGAATGGATGCCTCCGATGTCACTTAAGCGCCCCCTTTCCCAGCTGGCCCCAGGCTGACACAAGTGTGCAAGAAACCTGCCTTGTTGTCATTCCTCAGGTGACCTCCTCACCGGTGAGCCCCCTCCAATTAACCCTTTAGACCCGAGATGCCAGAGCCTCCCTGCCCACCGTCTCCCAACCCCAGGCCCAACCGCAGAAAGGCTGCCGCTCCCAGGAAGCAGCTGTGGCCTTGGACGCCCCGCCCACTTGAGCCCAGCCCTCCCGGGAGCCTCTGCGTGCTTGGGCAGCTGTGGCAGGCTGGGCTGGGCCGGACCTCTCACCGGGGCAGCCTGCGGAAGGGCAAGATTTGGCCCACACCTGGCCAAAAGCCAGAAGGGCATGTTCTGGGCAACTGCCAGTGGCCCAAGGAACCATCCGCCATCCCTGCTCCGACACCCATCGGAGAATCACAGGTGGCCGGGCCAAGAAACACGGCCCAAAGCCCCACAGGGTATCCTAGGGGAGGACCATCACCTGGGGAGAAAGGAGTGTGGACCACGGCCTCTGACACCTGCCCCGCCCCTGGACCACAACACCTCTGGCACCTTCCCCTGAGGCCTGGAGACCCCAGCTACGGCCCGGCCCACCCACAGCCCCCGGGCTCAGTGAGGGGAGCGGGGAGGATGCACTCAGAGTTCCTTCCTGGGGCTGGCAAAACTGTCCACCCAGTTCCTGCCCCCAGGCCTGGCGCCAGCTGACCACTTCCTCTGGCTGAGGCTGCTGTGGGCACCTGCCCATTTGTCCACCATGGGCTTCCCCTCCGGGCTCCTCAGAGGAACCGAGAGTGACCAAGAGGGGAACAGGAGCAGGGCTGCGGAAATGGGCTGGAGGTTCCGAGTCAGGACGGTCACACTCGGGGCGCGAGCTCCACCCCATCACGGGGCTGGGCTGGCACCGGGCTCGCCACCCACCCTCGATGAGCCCCGGCCAGGGCCCGGCCGACCGCACAGGACAGAGCCCACACAGGCAGCTGTGTGCCTGCTCACCGCCCCGGCCCGCCTCGGCTCACCCCAGGGTCTGCCCGCGTGCCGCGCCCCCACCCCCACCCTGTGCTGGGCCTCCCTCCCAGTCGGGGCAGAGTGGGCACGGGGACACGGGGGTAAGCAGCGCCCTGTCCTGTGGCTCTGAGGCTGAGGGCCGCAGTTGCGTGTCTGGGTGCAGCCACCTCAGACCTCGCTGAGCTTTCCCTTCCAGAAGGGGACACTAAGAATTGTCCCTGCTTCAAAGGATGGACGTGGAGATGCCAGGAGCCAAGGCTTTCGAAAGTCCTGGCGCTGGACAAGCCCCCTTAATGGGGACTGTCTGGCCTGGGGACTTTGGGGGGCAGGCGGGCTTCACAGAAGCCGCTCCGGAGCCACCCCGAGCGGCCAGGGCACCCCGCAGAGGACCCAGGAGTGAGCGTGGGCTCCTCTCGAAGACAGAGGGGAAGGGAGGGAGCCCCGGGAGACCAGGGCGCACAACCCATCCGCAGGGAGTGGAGACCCTGCTGCCTCCCGGGCTTCTGGCCGGGACTGGCTAAGTGACCTCAGGCAGCTCTCTGGCCCTGTGAGGACCTCGGCCACCTCGTCTGCCTCAGGTGGACAGGAACCCGCCGGGTGGAGCAGCGCAAGCAGTCAGGACTCCCCCAGCCTGCCCCTCGGGCACTGTCCCCAACCCACCCTCTGCCTCCAGAAAGGCACTTTCCCCAGCCTGGCCGCCCGCCCCCTGCCCAGCACCCGGCTCCTCTTCTCACATCCTGCTCTGCCCGCCGCCTGCACACACTCTGAAGGTGTCCGGGGGCCCTGTGCCCACCACCCCTTCAAGCAGCCACACTCCACTGTCCACTGCAGCCATGGAGACCGGAAGCAGGAAGGGCGTCGCCACACAAGGGACACCTGTCACTCTCCTTCCTGGGAGCAGCTTTGTGGAGCTCACACCCCAGGTGGTTCCCTTCCATGGCGAACCCCAGGCCTATCCGTCACACCTTTGGTCCCCTCCAGCCACAGGAAGGGTCAGGGGAGGCTCACGCAGGGCGGGGAAGCTGCACCAGGAGAGGCTCCCACTCCCCTGGCCTGAGGCCCAAGATGGGGTGACCAACGATGACGTCATGCCCGGACCGTGTCCCTGCTCCGTGCCACCCCTGGGAGTCCTCTCAGCCACCCCACGACGCCACTGGCATCCCGATGCCCATTTACATGGCCTTCCCAACATCCCACGTCGGGGAAAAGGCCGGTCGGCGTGCACACACAGGCCGCGGGGCTCCGCGTACCCACTGCCTGTCCTGCCTTCCAGGGCCTCGCTTCCTCGCCTGCACGGGGGATAACGGGAGAAACGACAGGTGTCCTGGGCCTTGGACGTGAAGGTTCCAGAACTCATCCCGTCGCTTGGCCCCGGTCGTGGGGTGGAGAACAGAGGCGGAGCCCGGGCCTGAAGCCTGGCACCCTGGCGGCCCTGCTCCGGGCCCGGCTGTCGGGCCCCACTGCCCAGCCCAACAAGCCCACCTCGCCACCCCCAGACCCTCTGGGTCCTTCCTTGTGTTTGGGCCCCTCTCCTCCACCGGGAGTGGCCTCAGGAGGGGGGGCTCTGGTCTCCACACCACTGCTGAGCAAGGAACCCCCCTGACGGGGGCTTGTGCATGGTGACCGGGCACAGGCTCTGGCCCAAGGGAGGCGGCTAGGGAGACGGGGTCTGGGAGCCCCCTGACAGCCCTCCCGCAAGGGGGCCCACACCTACCCCCAAGGTCCTCGATGATGTCCAGGGTGGAGCTCCAGGAGAAGCGCTCCCCAGCCCCCAGCTCCAGCCCGGCCAGGGCGCTGGGCAGGGCCTCCAGCTCATAGGCACCCCGCTTCTTCCAGTAGAGAAACATGCTGAGGCCCAGGGAGGCCTCCCCACCAGGCCCGCGCCCTCAGAGGCTGGGCGGCCTCGGGGACCTGTGTCCCCGAGGCCTGGACTCGGTGGGCACAGGGGCTGCAGAGGGGCTGCGGGGACCCTGGGGCTGGCCTTGGGCCGGCAGGCTTGGCCCTCCCCAGGGAAGGGGAGCATTCTGGGAGCGGCTGGGGGCCCTGGAGCTGACCAATGGCCAGGGCCCCGGCCCCACACAAAGCGCCTTTCTTCCCCTCCCACAGACATTTCACAAATTTCAACTTCCCGGCCCCCTCGGAGTCCCCACTGCGGGGCTGGGCTGGGCTGGCCGTCTGGGGGCAGCGGAGGCCCGGAAAAGAGTGCAATTGTTCCGTGGTCTCTCGGCGAAGATAAGTTTCCAGAGGAGAAAAATGTGCTGCCCCAGGAGCGATCCCAGCCGCCGCCCCCCGCCTGACCTCCGACCCCAGCCCCAGCCCTAGCTGGGCCTGCAGGATTTCTCAATGAGGACTGGAAGCGCCCGTGCGGGTGCCGTGGAATGACCTCCGGCGCAGTTCTCAGCCGCCTGACTCGGCACCCTCCCCAGGAAGCTCAAGGCCCATCTCCCAACTGCGCTGAGCAAAGGCCCTGGGGGAGGCTCCAGGGGTCAGAGGGCAGGAGCTGCCGGCCAGGCCCTCCCCGCAGGCTGCCAGCGAGGCCGGGAATCTGCCCTCTGAGCTCTCACAGAGGGCCCGGCCCCTCCCTGGACTGGCCACACTGCACCAGGACGCCCCCGCCCCCATCCTTGGACTGTGCCAGCTGCACCAGAGGCAGCGCCGTGCGTGGGGCCCTGGCAGGCCGAAGGCGTGCAAAGAGCCTCTGGCATGTCCACACGGAGCTTCTGTGCCCCCTGCGCTGTGGGCACAAGGGTGGGGACCCAGGGGTGGGTGGGGGCAGGGGGGTCGGAGGGCTGGTGGTAGAGGAGCGTGGGGGATGCAAGCCACTCACGAAAAGAACCATAAGAAGAGTTAAAAACAACAAACAGCTACACAGAAAATGAAAGTTGCCAGTCACTTCATTGCAAAGCCTTATAAAAACGGCATATTTTTATCTCGTTGGGAAATGAAAACGAAAACCCACAGCCGCCCGGCACTCGGGAGAGCTGGGCCTGCCCTCCTCTCCGAGTTCCCCCGCGGAAGACGGGCCTTGGTTCCCCCGTGGAGGGGGTCGCCCTCTGGCGCAGCCGAGGGGTCGGGCTCAGCTCACAAGCGGCGGAATTGGGATCTGAACCCAGGAGTGTCTGGCTTCAAAGCCACCTTGGGAGCCTGGGCAGCCACCTAGGGCACAGGGCCCGGCGTCGGAGGGCAGTGGGTCGGCCTCGGGGAGACCCAGGAGTGCCGTATCGCCAAGCCGCCTCTGCCTGAGCCCCCCGTGGACCCCCCGCCAGCCTTCCAGGGCCGCTGAGGAGCGGGCCTGCAGTCGGGAGAAGAGCGGGGCAGAGGCGAATGCCCCGCCTACCAGACGCCTGGCAACAGAGAGGCACGAGGCCTGGGCAGGAAAGCTGGCAGCAGAAGGCTCTGCTTCCCGGGGGTGGGGGCACCCCAGGGCTGTGGCGGGTGGGAGGGTGGCCGTCCGGGCAGCCTGAACGCCCCTAGCTGAGGGCTGAGATGCCAAAAGGCAGCGCAGTAATTCAAACCATCTGCCGGCCTGCCCTCCTCCTTGGGCTCAGGGCCCAGGATGGACCAACGCAGGCCCCTTGGTGCTGGATCCCTGGCACCCGTGTGGCCTGGGCCTGCGCCTGCGTCTGCGCCCACAGGAGGTCGGGGGTGCCCGGCTTGTGTTCACGGGCAGGTGGCCAGTGTGGGGGTGTCAGGCCGAGCTTGGGGAGTGAGACAATCTGTCCCCAGCAGGCATGGCGGTCTCAATGACCACCCGTCAGAGGCTGGGGCCGCAGGGTGGGGGTGGTCCCCAACAGTCACCCAGCCCAGACCCTCTGTGCAGGACCTGGCGGGCCCACTGTTGGGGATGGTTTCAGAGCAGCCAGCCCCAAAGCAGCCTCGTGGTGTGGGTGGGCGAGTGGCAAAGATTTCTGCCCGCCCTCCGCTTTAGGGGGGAACACAGGAAGTCTCTGCCCCGCTGCGAGCACCCACCTGCAGAGGCCCAGCTGCACCCCTTCCTCCCCCGCTCTCCAGGGCGCATGCGCCTCATCCCCAGGTTCTCTCTGTCCCCAAACATGCCTCCTGCTTCCCACCTCCCTGCCTCGGCTGCTGCCAGTCCGTCTGCCAGGACATCCTCTGGCTCCCACAGAGAGTCACCCACACTTCTTCTGTCTGGGCTGGGGGTCTCCCAGCCCCCGCTGAGCCTCCTTCTTCCCTACACACAAGGGCAGGCCGGCAAGTGGGGCGGTCAGGGCAAGCCCACCAGGCTGGCGAAAGGGCCCACAGCGCTCCAGGGTGCCACACCAGCTCTGGAACCACGAGGCACCGATGTCAAAGGCCTGGGGAACGCCAGAAAACTAGGCAGTAGGCAAAAAAAGAAAAGAGAAGAAAAGGAAAAGGAAGAACCTAGATGACCGGTGGGGAGGCCCACAGACATGGGGGTTCTTCCCGGCCGCCTCGGAGATGGCAGTGTAGAGGGGGTGGGGGCTGCCTTGCTTGCTGTTGTGTCCCCAACGCCAGGCCAGCAGAGTGACCGACTGTGGCTGTGCCTCGCCCACACCAGAGGCCCCGCCAAGTGTGGCTCCTACATTGTCCCCTTTAGTCCTCAGGTCCACCCCGGGAGGCGGGCGCTCTGGGACAGGCTGGCCTCCATGACACAGTCACTGCAGGGCACAGAGGAGCAGCCAGAGTCGGCGCGGTCCACGCTGGAAGCCCACCCTCCCACAGTCCCAGGCCCTCTCTCCCGCCCCATCCTCTGGAGTCTCTTGGCTTCTTGGTGGGACAGCCTAAGGGGAGTGAGGAGGCCAGTGGCCGTGCCTCCTCTGGGCTGCCCCTTGGGGCTGGGGCCAGGACAGAGGGACGTGGAGCTAAGGAGCTGGGGCTGCTCTGTCCAGGGCCTGGGGCTAGGGGCCGGGCAGAGCCTGGGTGAACCTCAGCTAGTTCCCTGAGGGCAGAAGTGCCCGGGAGGGCTGGGGCAGCAGCCTCCAGAGGCTGCTGAGTAAGGGGCTGGAAGGGGAACCGGAGCAGGTGGCCTGATCCACCCCCAACCCAGCAAGTCACGGCCATCAGAGACCTCGGCTGAACCCCGAGACACCCTCCCCCTCCCCCTGCCCGACTGGCCCCTTTCCTCAGGGCTGCTCCCGAAGGAGTAGGGCCCGTCCAGGGTCCTCCCTCGGCCTCACTCACTGGGCAGGCTTGGGCACTGCACTTCTTGAAGACTCCCATTCCACATCCGTGAGATGGTTAAGGATGGAGCCCCTCCCTCCTGTTCACAGGGGGCTAAACAGGGCACCTGGTGAAGAGCAGGTGCTTGTCCCCAGGGGACAAAGTCGGGGGTCTTTGCAGCCTGGCCCTTCCTCACCCCCCCCCAGGCAAGGTCCCCTGTGAGCCTCTGTGGTCCCTGAGCCCCCACATCCTTTCCTCCTTCTGGCGTTTTGAAAGTCCCGTCTGGCCCTCCAGGGCAGCCAGAAGTGCCAGCTGGGAACAGAGCTGGTGCTGACAGGCGGTGCCCCGTGCCAGCGCTCAGCTTGCATTAGAAGCAGCCTCACGGTCGTGCCGTGCTAAGTGTTCCCAGGTCGGACTGCAGAGAGCAAAGCCAGCAGCCAGAGGCCGGTTACGTAACCCAGCCCTCCAGCTCTCCCGCATCTGCCCGTGGGCCAAGCTGGGAGGACATGTGCCCCGCTGACCACCCCCACCCACTACACCTCCAGCTCTGGGTAATGAGGACAATCTGCCGCCACCTGCCAGGGGGACCGGTGGAGGACCCTCCAGGACCACAGCGTGGTGGTGGCCCCTGGTGGGGGCCCAGGGTGGGTTGGAGGCCAGCAAGTGGTGGGCGCGCCCCAGACTGGCCCCTGTGGGAGGGGTCAACAGTGGGGCCTGGCGGGGGCGGCCCGGGCCCTCCCCTGCAGAGTGACCGTTCCAAAGATTGGAAACACGGGCCTGGAGCCTCAGCCACCTCTGGGACCAGCACTGCGGAAGGTGATGGTGGAAACTGGGCTGCAGCCACCTGGCCTGAGGCCAGCCCGGGGCCGTCTCCCTGAGCACGTCCTCACAGCCCTGGCCCCGGTGGCCCGCCGCCCGGCAGAGCAGGCTATGCTTGCCGAAGGTGACCCCATGTGCCTGTGCTGCCCTCGTGGTGCTTTTCATCGATCTTGGGGGCCCCATAGCTGTCTAGGCACAACGGGGCCCAGGACAGGGGTTTCTGCTCTGCCTTCAGAGTAGGCGCTCCAGGATTCTGGGCTGAGGCACCCCCCGCACCCAGCCGGGCCACCCCAGCCCTGGAGGGTGTGTGACCCAGCAGGTGGCCACGTGTGGAGACAGCCCTGGGCACGGAGGGGCTGGGCCCCTGCGGCCAGGCCCCCTCAGAAGCAGAGGCTCCTGCTCAGCCAGGGACCCTGTCTCGGGGCTCCTTCTCTAGCTCCTGGCAGGTGCCTGGTTGGGACGTGGCCACGGGCCAGGTCCTGGACCCAGAGCCTAATGGTCCTGTCACTGCGCTCCAGTCACCCCCATTGCACAGGGCAGGAAGCTGAGAGAGACCTGCCGAGCCAGCCGGGGTGGGTGGGGGCTGTGCCGGAGTCTGCGCAGCACCCCTCGTGGCACCCACCGCCCCTTCCACAGCCAGCTTGTCTAGGTCACACGTGTGCCAGGGCCCCGCCAGTGGCCCTCCCTGCATAGTTGCTAGGCGCCCTGGGCTGCCCCGGCGGCCCATCCCAGGCGACCTGAGTCCCGAGCTCCTCCCTTCCCTAGATGCCCTCCTACCCGGGACTCTGGGAGCCCATCAGCCTTGGACAAGCCCCCCTGACCTTTCAGCCCATTGGCCACAGGTCTCAGGAAAGAGGGTCCCTCCCTGGGCTTCTCTGAGTGTGGGGGATAGTCAGACAACAGGCCCCTCAGACCCAGGCGGCCCCCCAGAGGCGAGGGGGAAGGAGGCCCAGTCACTGTCCGGCATCAGGCCGACCATTGTCACCCACCCATCTGCCCACCACAGCCTGGGGACAAGTGCAGCTGGGGCTGGGCTGGCCACAGAGCGGCTGCCCACGCCGTTCTGAGCTCTGCCTCAAGAGTGGCCTGGCCCCAGCTCGGGCCACCCCCGTCCTGTCGGGGCTCCTGCCTTGCCTCACTCTTGCCCCTGCCAAGTCCGCCTCCCAAGTACAGCCTGGCACCTGGGGGCAGATCCCAGCTGGAGGTCCTGCCTGCTGTGTCGCCTTGGCCACCACGCTTAGGCTCCCTGGGCCTCAGTCCCCTCACCTGTGCAGCAGCCACCTCCCAGGGTCGCTGTGGGGTCAAAGGAGTTGGTTCGGAAGAGCAGACTCACACGCAGGGTCGGCTGCTGGGGGGCGGCCCAGAGCTGACCTCTTACGACCACAGCGAGGATGCCGCGCAAAGCTGGAAGTGGCGCCGCTTTGATCAAACACCTGCCCCTCTCTCTGGCCTGGCTGCTCAGATCCTTTGGGACCCAGCCCCGGCCCCAGCCCCAGGGCCCCCGCTCTGCTGCAGGTGACACACTGGGACAATGGAGTCTGGTCTCCGTCTAGACTGGCAGCCCCTTGAGGGCAGCCACTGGCTTCATTCCCCCCTGAGGGTGGCCCAGGCCCAGCCGCCCAGAGCAGGTGCCAGAGGAACGCTCGTGGACTTGAACTTGGATCAATCCTCGATAACTGTTTCTCGCCAGGGCTGACTTCCAAACACCGCGAGGCTTGCTCCAGCTGGGCCCACCTCCACCTCAAAGGTGTGGGTGGCCGCCGAGAAGGACCTGCTCAGAGAGCAGCCCACAGGCCTGGATGCTTGACTTGGGGTCAGATCTGGCCAGACCCTGGGAGGAGCCGAGCCCCCGGTAGACCCAGGTGCCCTGTCCACTGGCTGCCAGGGCCTTCCAGCCTGGGTGGGGGACGAGGAGGGACAAAGGCCTGTTTTCCCAGTGCCGTCTGCGGCTGCGGCTCTGTGGCCACGTTCCAGGCTCGGTGCCGGCCGCTGGCCACCACAGACTTTTAAACCTGGCCAGACAGACTGAGAGGCTGGGCCTTCTCGAGGGCCAAGTCTGTCCAAGGGACAAAGGCTTCTGGGCCAGGCTCCTGACCACAGAAAGGCGGGCTAGACTTCCAGGACAGCTGGGATTTCAAAGTATCTAGCTCATTGTTGGAACTCTGGCCCTGAGGTTTGGAAATGATTGTTACGGTCCCCTTGCATATCCCCAGCAGAGACTCAGGCTGCCTAGGACAGCCTGCCTAGGGGTGTTGGCCCACAGAGGACTGACACCCCTTCCCCCAAGCCCAGGATGCAGGCCCAGCCTAGGGCGGGGCAGCTGCTGGGTCTTAGCCTCTCTCAGCATTGCAGCGAATGCTGGCCCTCGAGGCCCTAGCAAGGTAGTGAATGCATCCCATTCATTTGTATCTCAAGAAAAACAAAGCAGGCAAGGACAGACAGACTGGTTGCGAGTGTCTGTGTGTGCACGTGAACATTATTTTGGGCGCTGCCTCTCTGAGGGAGGTGATTTGAAGGGAGACTGGACTGAGGTGAGGGGCAGCTACCTGGGGAAGGACAGCATCTCAGGCTGAGACAGCAGCGAGTGCAAAGGCCCTGAGGCCGAGCCTGTGTTCGAGCCACACCGCCTGCCAGGTCCAGTTTGCCCCAGACTGAGACGGTTCCCAGGACACTGGGCTCTCAGTTTCCAAGGCAGGATGAGCCCTGGCCAGTGTGGCTGGCTCAGTTGGTTCGAGCATCATCCCATAAACCAAAAGGGCGCAGGTTCGATTCCCAGTCAGAGCACATGCCTGGTCTGTGGGTTCTGTCCCAGATTAGGACACATACCAGAGACAACCGATCAATGTTTCTCTCCCTTTCTATTCCCTGCTTCTCTCTAAAAATAAATAAATAAAATCTTTGAACACACACACACACACACTAGTTTTGGACCGAACACCAGCTGCAAAGAGACGATGTGCTAAGTGCTCTGAACATGTGGAGGCTTCAGTGGGACTCTGCTCCCCACGGGGGTGGGTTAGGGAAATGAGGCTAAGCTTTCCGCCTGGGACAGCCAAAAAAGATGAATAAAATATATATTTTTTCATCTTAAAAACTTCAAACCAGCCAAAATACAGAAGAGGAGGGTGTCTGGAGGTATGCGCAGGCGGTTTTTCCCTCAAGGGATTCGTGTGTTCTGAGGGAGAGCTGGGAGACCGCGCCCCCCTTTTCCTGGCCCTACCTGCCTAGGGAAACAGGCAGAAAGCCCGAGGGACCGCAGACATGTGTCTGGAGTGAGGCCTCTCCAGCCTGACCCTCGATCATCCTAGGCCTCAAATTTGTCTTGCAAATAACTTTTAAAATACAATGTCCAACACACAGTCGAAGATAACTAGGCACACAAGTAAGAACCCATGACTGAGAACCGACTGGAACACACACACAGCACGAGGACACCCCGGGGTGACCGCTCACCAGTGTGAGCACCACCACGCATCCGATCTCTCCATTGGCCGAGAGGCGCACACTGCTGCCACTTCCACTTTAACATAATAGAATTGAAGCTAAGAACGCCAGGGCTTTGCCTGAGGCCCCACGGCCACTGGGTAGGACAGCTGGGATGCCGCACGGGCTGGTGGCCCCTGTGGCCTACGCAAGGCATGCACCGGGTGCCCTCCACCCTCGGAAGTCCCAGAAGTAGGACGTCAGGGCCTGCAGCTGCCTTGCACCTTGGCCAGGAGCCACAGCATTTCAGGAATGGGAGTGGACAAAGAAGAGAAATGCCTGGGGACCCTGTCAGGGGACACCTGTCCAGCCACTCACCCTCGTGTGTCAGGCTCATGGGAGACGATGGCCAGACAGGGTGCATGGAGGGCCAAAATACAGGGCTGGTGGGAAAGTAAGAGGCTTTCTGGATGATGACCTGGAAATAGCTATGAAAATGTAAGATGCTCGCGCCTTCCCCCCAGCAGCTCCACTTGGGGGAACTCGGTCTCTTTCACGAGGGCACAAGGGTTTTGGTGGAAGGGCGTTCACTACTGCACCACTCACACGAGTGAAAAACCGGAACCCCGCTGTCTGCTCCTACAGGACCCGTGTAAAAAGTGAGGTGTGGCCACACAGATCAGAAAGCCACTTCGGAAATGAGGGAGGCTTTTATGCATTGGCATTTTTTAAAGAAAACAGATTTTATTTATTTTATTTCTTTTTAGACAGAAGGGGAGGGAGAAAGAGAGAGAAACATCAATTTGGTGTCCAGTTATTGATGCATCCATTGGTTGCCTCTCGTGTGTGCCCTTCCAGGGATCGAACCCACAGCCCTGTAGTATTGGGATAACGCTCTAACCCACTGAGCTACCCGGTCGGGGTCTTTGAACATTTTATAGTGAAAATGTATTAGTTGTATAAGCAGAACCAAGAGTGCACGTACGTGCGTATGGGTGTATGTTTATTCATTTGTATGCTAGCGAAGGGCTCAGCGCCCGCCTTTCAGCCGCATTACCGCAACCGTCTCCTGACCCTTCCGCGCTTCATTCGCCAGGCTCTCCTCCTCAAACTTCCCGGATGCACGTTCCAAACCGCTCTCAAAAAGGGTTTTCCTAAAATGCCAGCCGGGTCATGACGCCCACCCTGGAGACATGCTCCAGCACTCCCTGGCCCGGGGGTGGGGCGGAAGCTGCGTGGTGTGAGATGGCCTGCCAGCCCGCCCACAGCTGCCTGGTACGACCACCCTGGGCCGTAACCCCTTCTCCGCCCCCATCCGCCTGGGGACAGCCCTTCCTGCCGCGCCCTGCCTGTCATCTCTCTTCCTGAGTCGCCCTCCGACTCCTCTCCCACTCTCCCACCCCGGCTGTCTCCCCGCTGACCTCGGCTGACCCTGTAGGTGACGCCCCTGCTTCAGGAAACCCCTAGGATGGGCGTTCTTAGAGGACCAGCTCTCGGGTGCGAACTCATGGGCACGCATCCCCGTCTCTCACCGCACAAACCGTTCAATCCCGTGTACCAGCCCTCATCACTCACCCATCCACCACCTTCTAGGACGGCTTTTACCTGGTTCGCCAGCCTCTCCCAAGCCCTGGTATACCCCCTGACAGTAAGTGCTCAGTAAATGCACTATGTGATTAAATGAGGGGCTATGACACATTCACACTTGCCAAACAAACGGTTTAAAGACACAATCCAGCTGAGGCAGAGAGGGTGGCCCTTCTCTGCCATCCACGTGGCAACGGTGACTTGGGGGACACCCCAAAAGGCCTGCAGCCCCGATTTCACCTATGCCTGAGACAAGCCCCCTTAGTGAGCAAGCTGTGCTAGGCCTTGAATTCACCGGACGTCAGTCACAGGGGCTCGTGGCTGATGGTAACAACCCCACAGGGGCGGACAGCCAGTCCCTTCATCGCCTGGCCACTCCCAGCGGAGAGCCTGGTGGGACAGGTAGGTTCAGCTTACGGGGGGAGCCAGAGGGAGGAAGTCAGCAGCACAGACCCCTTCCCGGGAGGGGACAGCCCTGCAGTGAGGGGCCTGTGTGGGCACCAGAGAGACCTGCCCGGGCCAGCCTCGGGTGGGGTGCAGACCGGGATGAGGGGTGGGTGCTTATTTGAGCCGACAAGCTCCGGACCACTGCTCTGCGGGCAGGGGTGAGGTGTTCTGAGGCGGGGCCCTGATCCCGGGGCGCCCACTCTTCCTGACTCCACCTTCCCAAAGCGCATCACAGCGTGTGGCCAAGTGGACTTAATTACTGACGGTTAAGGAGGAATCTCAGCCACCCCTTTTTATCCTCACCTGAAAACAATGCTTTTTGATTTTAGAGGGAAGGGAAGCAAGGGAGTGAAACATCATCGATCAGTTGCCTTTTGTATGTGCCCTGGCCGGGAATCAAACCTGCGACATTTTGGAATACAGGACAACAACACTCCAAGCCCCACCGGCTAGGGTTCGTGTCCCCTTTTAAAGTTGCTACAAAGGACAAGTCGAGGACCTGTTCCACACCATCCTAGCAACTGTCACATTCTGTGCATCCTAGCATCCAATGCACAGAATGTGACAGTGTGAAGGACAGGGCAATTGCTTTCTAAATATTTTATTTATTTTAGAGAGGGGGGAAGGAGGGAGAAACGTCAATGTGTGGTCGCCTCTCCTGAGGCCCTACCGTGGACCTGGGCTGCAACCCAGACATGTGCCCTGAGTGGGAATTGAACTGGCGACCCTTTGGTTCATAGGCCGGCGCTCTATCCACTGAGCCACATCAGCAAGGTCTGTCAGCTGGCCGATTCTTAAGCCTAGCTCTTGCTCTTCCTTCTTTGTGGAGTGTTCGGCTGAGACAGAAAGCCTCCCTCCGCTGCCTGCTGGGGAGACAGGACAGCTAGCTATCTGCGCCCACAGGCTGAGGACCAAACCTCGCGAGGCTGGGCGACCCTGGACTTGCACGCCCTGGCCTTTCGCGAACCCGCACATCTGTGAGGACAAAACGGGCACAGGTGGCAGGAGGGGTTCTTAAAAGCGTCTCGACTGATTATTCAGCAAGCGTGGGCTCTCCGCGGCCCCTCCCAGATCCCCGGTCTCCTCCCCCCGCTCCTGGTCATCAACCCTCCTTTCTGGACAGAAGAGGAAGAAACATACTCACCGGTTCCGGGACGAAGGCCTAGCCAGCTGTGAGGTGACCCGTACTCTGTCAGGACTGAATTCATGCCTGACCTCTGGGGCGGGGCCACCTTGCCTGGCCCCCGACACTGGCCCCCGACCCGCAGGTCCGAGTCCCTCTGCCCAGCTGCAGCCCCAACCCTGGAGGCCTTCTCCCAGACTCAGCCCCGATCTTAGCTCCTCCGGCCGAATCCGTCTGCACAGAAAACCACGGGGCCCTCAGCAGGGCCAACTTGCTTCCCTCCGCCGCCGGCCCCCTGGGCGCCGTGCATTTCAACGTGCGGACCTCGCGGCCGCGGTCTGCACTGTGCTTCCCGCCGGTGGTTTCCTCCCCTTGGATTTTCCGTGCCCGAGTACGCACTCGCTCCCTGGAACAGAGCTCTCACATGGCCGCCTGCCTTGGCGGCCCTTCCTTCCCCAGAAAGCGATGCCACGGAGACCCTGGTCTCTGCAGTCCCAGCAGCAGCCCCCTCAGCCACCTTCATGAGGAGGAAGGCCTGAATGTTTGGTGGCTTTCTCCCTGCCCAGCAGACGGTCACATCCGGGACAGCAAGCCAGTTCCAAAGCGTTCGTAAAACCCAAGCCACAGTCTGCTGAGCACCGCCGCGGCATCAGGGGCCGGTCGCCACGGCAACCCTTGGCTTCCCAGACCCACACGCTGTCTGCCGCCTGCCTGGCTGTTTGCTCACTGAGCTGCCAGCACTTCCAGACCGGACCTGCTGCCCCGGACTCCGAGGGCGGCCCCTCTCAGACTGCCCCCACCAGCCCGCCCTCCGCCGCCCCGCTCTTTTCCTGGCGCAACCTCAGAAATCTTTAGTGTAGCAGAGCCTTTCTGCAGGGGCCCCCCAAATCATGTGGCCTTTCCCCCCTCATGGCACAGATGGTCCCCATATTTATTTTAGCCGCTGTTCAGGCCTGACCCTGGGGGTGGGGACCGGGGCTAAGCTCATGAGAGGCGATTACAGGCAAAAACCCCGGCCTTTTTTTCTTTTTCTTGATTTGAAATTTCCTGGGAGCAATTTTTTTCCTTTTAATATACTCTCACACAGACCAGAAAGGATACGCGTCCTCTGTCAACTCACACTCTCGGGCCCAAACGGAAAAACTGAACGGCCGCTGCATTCAGTACTGGAGTGGGAAGAGGCACAGACATTTGCCGGGGTGTCCTGTCACCCCGAGCGGCGCCCCGAGCTCCCTCAGCCCCTCCGGTGTCTTATTCTGGCCAGTGTTCCTGCCACTGTTTCTCCGAAGCACTGAAATAATCTCCCGGAACAAAATGGCCTACATATGTAATGAAATCACACCAGTTCATGTTCTCAAAGATATTTAATGATACAAAATAAAGTTACATGAAAAAAGCTGGCAGAAAAGCACATGTACAGCAGGACACCGATGTAAAAAACACACTCAATTTAGAAAAATCCCAGATGTGACAGTGTCAGGGCATTAAGCGATCGTCATGTGGCGGTGGGCTTAAGGGCCATTTTCTCCGTGTGTGGACGGATGGCGCCAGTTCAAAGCACTAACTGGAGGATTAGGGCACTCTCCCGGGGATGGGTGATTAGTGGGAGCCAGGGAACCCACCTCTCTGCAGCTCTGGAGCTGGAAAGCCGGTTTTAAGGTGAACTTGCCCAGAGGTGGGGCAGGGAAGACGGTTTCTGATTCTGACATTTAGTTTCCGCTTCGTCCCAACGTGACCGTGAACATTTCGATCTTGGTCCCTGCCTTCTGGGAGTCTGCCTTGGGACCAGAGACAGGCCACCCACCGAGCCACGCCCTCGCTTATAGCGGGGCCTCAGGCCCTGCGTCCCTCACAGCCGCCCTGCTGGCACCCGGTCCAGCCAGAATCTGAACTCAGAGCTCAAACCCCAGAGCCTGCTGTCTCATTCACTCCATTGCTGCAGCATAGGAATTGTTAAAAAAAAAAAAGTCTACCAATGAAACAATTTTTTTAAAAGTTCCCCATTTGGTACAAAAGGAACCCTGTACCCATGATGCTTGGCACCCCCACACTGTCTGCCAGGCGGGCAGCCGAGAGCTGGGCAGGGTAAGTGGCCACCCGCCAAAGGACCCAGTGGGAGGGGCGGGGGCCCTGTGCTCAGTCTTCGGCCTCGTCACCCCTGCTGTCCCCTCCCACCAGCCACTCGCAGAGTCTGATTTCCTAAAAATCATAATCCACAGCACTTGGAGAGCCAGCTCACTGCCCCTCCCCCGTCTCCAATCTTCAGCTTCCAGGCTGGGGTCTCAGAGGGTACGTGGGTGCCCTCCGACAGGCCTAATGGGGACAGGTGGGAACAACTGAACTTTGTTTATAAAATAAAATGAACCCTAGAATTTGAGAGTCTCATCATTCATTTCCACATCTCCCTTTCCTATAAAAGGACCTCTTTAAAAGAAGTGACTTTAAAGAATCACTGACCCAGGATTTCCACATTCTACGTCACACAGGTTTTTAATTTCCTTAAAATACGCACGTACTACTTTGGAAATCACACACGAGACTGGAAGTAACTCCAGTGCAAACTCATGCCTGTCTGTCCTGACCACACAGGCCGCAGAGAGAACAAGCTGAAACCGTGGACAAGGACCACCAAATCGACGTCCAAGGTCTCCGGCACTGCCGCTGGTCTCACCAGCACCCCCAGAGCTGGCCAGGGCCCCATCTCCAGGACCTCTGAATCCCGAGAAAGGCCTAGGCTGGTTTGTGGCCCACTCTGGAGGGTCTGGCCCTCTGACTGCGGCTGACAGCTCCCTCTAGTGGCAATGTCTGTTTTCTTTCCAGATGGGGCGGAAGCCAGAGGTCATCCTTAACCCCCAGCAGGAGGTGAGGCGAAAGGCAAGCCTGGACTTAATGAAAAGGCAAATGACAGAGCAGCGCTTTCATTCTGGGACCTGCTGCCAACAGCTGACAGTGACTATTATGATGAAGACACAAGGAACTGGGGAGGGAGCAAAGAGCGGATGGTGGGGGATTGTCTCCAAGTTCTCTGCAAGGCCAAGACAGAAAACACGTACAAGGTAAACTTAAGTATAAGTAAGAGGCAACTTAGAAGTCAGACCGTAATGGTCTGCAGAAGATCATTCGTCAGCCTGGCGTGACCAGGGCTCCCGGGAGGGGAGGGTGTGCACGGCTACCGGATGAGGGGTACAGACCACGATGATCCACGACTCCCACGGACCCAGGGAACATCCTGACAACCTCCTCCAGCGTCAGCTGCTGCTGCTGCGAGCCGGAACTCAGAATCCCCAGTTGGGAACACGGCCTCAGGGCATCTCCCCACCCTCCGCGCTCCTCCTTGCTCACTGCCACCCCAACCCTGGAGCACAAGGAGCCGCGAGCCCCAGGGAGAGGTGGAGGAAGGGACTGCCGCCCGCCCGGGCACAGGGCCCCGCCGGACAGCCCCGCCACCATCCTCCCGCGCCCCAGGGCAAACTCGCACAGGCCCAGAGCTGCGCTCCTGTGCAGGTTCCCGTCCAGCCACTGCGGGGCCGGCCCTTCCCCCAGAGCGGCCCGGCCAGGCCTCTTCCAAGACGCCTGGAGGCCAGCTCTGCCCGGGCTGCGTCCTCAGTCTTCGGTGAGAAGTCAGCACAAATCCAGTTTCAGAGGCCTGAAGGCAGCTTTCCTGGCTGTGAGAGCAGTTTTTGCAGCATAAAACCATCGGATCAACAGAGACAGTGGAGGGTTCTGGAGGCCGAGCTTTCACCTGTTAGCCCTTGGTTAAAGATGAGACCCCAACTTCTTTCTACGCCTGACCCACAAGGACGGGAGAGAAGCCAGACAGCATCACAAGATCAGGGGGTGGGTCCCTCCTGTGGTCTCCTGCCATCACAGGGCGAGGACCCAGGAGCTTCTCCGCATCCCAGTGCGCCTGGATCCCGCCGCCCAGCCTGTCTTCCTGCTGGGTGCGTTCCTGTGGCCCCAATCTCCCTATTTTTATCCAGATTCCGACATCCAGGTCCTGGAAGAACTTTCTGAGGAACTGACTGTATTCTTTGTTTCAGCGGCGTACAACCTTTTCCCCGCTGCGTCATCCCTCCAGAAAATAAACCATCACCTGTGATGAGCCATACAGCAGACCAGGCAAAACTGGGTCACGTCGCTTTAAGAAGGGACTTTAATGACTATCGGCGTCCAGGAGCTACGCAGGAAACGGCCCGACGTGAGGGCGCCTGTCGCAGCAGCACAAGCCCGCCCGTCTGCCGACGTCGGGCTGGAGACAGAGTCAGCTCTCTTCCCTTATTCAAAACATCAGTTCGCTTTTCGATAGAATTTCGTTTTGGGGTGTTGTTTCTCTTTACCTGTCTCCTCCGTTTCTCTTGCTCCAATTTCCCCTGACGCCCCAGGAAGTCTCG
Organism: Trachops cirrhosus; assembly: GCA_028533065.1. Taxonomy (NCBI): domain Eukaryota; kingdom Metazoa; phylum Chordata; class Mammalia; order Chiroptera; family Phyllostomidae; genus Trachops; species Trachops cirrhosus. The sequence continues at coordinate 2,548,301 of CM052542.1, forward strand.
GATTATAATCTGTCGTGATGTACGGGATTGTGCCCTCAGGCCCAGGCTGAAATGGAAACACAGAGACGAGGTGGAAACACGCCCAGTCTGCCCAAATGCCCCCCTCCCCAACCCCGCCAGGACGTGTTAACAGTGAGTCTGAGTGAGGCCCTTCCAGGGAGCGCCGGCTCAGGCGCACAGGCGACCACCCCTTCCCATCCCGGCCCACCGCACAGACACAGCAGGTGGCCCGAGTGGGCAAGCGTGGCGCTTCCCTCCGAAAAAGGCAAGCCCCAACCGCGGCCTGTTCCACGACCCTTGCCCCAACTTCGGCCCGCTCTCTGTTTCCCGGGAGCCACACCCTGGGAGCCACACCCACCTGGCTCTTGAGGACGCACTGCGGAATGGAAATGGCTCCAACCAGCAGACAGTTCACGTTTCGGAGCTCCTCCGGGGGCAAAGGCGTGAGGATGTGGTAAAGCCTCTTCTCCACGTCGATCCCTCTACAAATCCCTGGAAGACGACAGGACACGCGAAAATCACCCTCTCTGCAAGACAGCAAAACTCCCCGCCCACTCCCAATCAGAGACTGGCTTCTAAAACGAGAGTTTTGATTTCAACTGGGGTGTGCTTTGAAAATGCAAGGCAGTAGAAGACGGAGCGCGTGAGTGTCAGAGGACTCGCACGCCTCTCCGTCAGCGGCGCGGCGCCCCACTGGCCTTCGCGCCAAAGCCTGGGCGGTCTCGCCTGCGGCCCGCACAGCCGAGGCAGCCCGCTGGGGACACAGGTGACTCGATCTCTCCCATCACCAATTCCTTCTTTACGGTCCGTACAAAGTGACACCATTTCTGCTGAAACTCTCTCGGGAAGTCCAGTATTGTATTAATCAGACGTGTAATTACTTAAGGACTTTGCTAATTTTGGGTCACCCTTCCAGAAACATTCACTGATGTTTCCTGACACCATGAGCCAAGGGACGGTCACTCGAGGTGGGTGTGGTGCTGTGAGGCCCGGCCAGACTCGGACCCGCGCTACAGAAATGCCGGGATGCCAGGATGGGCCACCAGTGTGTGTGCTCAGACCACCTCCGAGTGTGGCGTCCAGTGAGGAAGCGTCTCCAGTGTCCAGTGCAGAATGATGGCGCTCACACGGGCACACGAGGACACCAGAGGGAGGAGTGTGACGTTTAGGAGAGGAGCTACCTGGCCTGCTAGGGGGTCAGGTGTGGAGAACAGAGAAGGCAGGGGTTGCCAAGAAGGACCCAGGGTCTGGCCCGAACACCAGTGTGGATCTTTGAGGGGCCCCGTACACCAGGGAGAACCTCAGGTGTACGGGCCCATCAGGACCTCGGTTTTGGACCTACGCCCTAGATGCCCCAGAGCTACCCAAGCAGAGACATGCGCGGGGCACATGGGCTTGGGGTGGGGGCGTGGCTGGGCTGGAGCAATGCTGTGGGGAGTCGGCAGGACACCGGACTTAAGGCCCCAGTGGTGGGGCAGGTGGCCTGGAGAACGCATGCCCAGGGAGGAGGCTGTCGCCGAGCCCGAGGCCCGCTGTCCTCGGAGGCAGAGGCGCTCCTGGACCCCCGCAGGAGACGCGGCCCCGAGGCCCGAGCAGCCACCCACTTCTCCCGCTGTGGGCTTCACTCACCGAACCCCAGACAGTCGCAGACCGGGGTCTGGGCGAGCAGCACGGGCCCGTCTGCGTACCCCCTGACGTCGTCCAGGATCTTGCAAAGAGCGACCCAGCTGGCGTTCACGGCGTACAGCACGTGGGTGGGCGCGACGTCGGAGTGGATGACCCGGAGGGCCACGGCGCTGAAAGGGACCTGGAAAACCAACATGCGTCTCCCTCCACTGAGTCTTTTTTCAGCCAAGTTTTCTGGGGTGACGCCGGTTAGTGAAACACAGAGATCTCAAGCGTACAGTTCCGTGATACGCAATCTGTGAACTGCACTGTGCCCACCGCCCCAGTCAGAGCTGCCGTCACCATACGTACGACCCCTCCGTCCTTTACCATCTCCCGCCCCTTTAGTTCCAGCCAGCTCTCTAAGGCATGTCTGCAAACTGCTACCGAAAAGTCTCGGAACGGAAACACCCACCAGCGCGCACCAGAGTTCACTGCTTTAACGCAGAGAACGTACGAAATTTACACCGCGTTCTTGCGTACCATTGACACCTGCTAAAAATCTAAACTTAACGCCTGGAACTTTCTTGGCTGAAGAGACACACCAGACACAAGTTTGTAGACATCCTAAGGAGTTACAGCCGAGCGAGACCGAAGACGCTGTAAGTCTCCAACACAACAAAGCCAAAATCTGCCCTGGCTGTGTGGCTCAGTGGATTTAGCACCGGCCTGTGAACCAAAGGGTCGCGGGTTCGATTCCCAGTCAGGGCACATAGCTGGGTTGTGGGCCAGGTCCCCAGTAGGGGGCGCACGAGAGGCAACCACGCATTGATGTTTCTCTCCCTCTTTTTCTCCCTCTTTTCCCCTTTCTAAAAATAAATAAAATCTTCTAAAATTTTTTTTTTAAGTAAACTCAAATCCTTTCATGAGACAGTCACCCTTCGTCCCTAAACAACACATCGAATGAAGAGCAATGGATCCTGCTCCCGGACCGCAAGTTAAATAACCACCTTTAACATGTAACTTCCTGGGCAATTTCAAATGCTGAAAGGAGGGAGGTATGTCGTTACACGTATTACTTAGGTCTTGAAAACAGACTTGAGATCACAGAAGGCAGGGTAGACTGCTGGCAGATGAGCCCCAAACCCAGGCACACAGCAGCTCCACGCGAGCGGGACTCCAGCGAACAAACCGCCTCAGACCCTCGGGCGGAGACGAGCGGAGCCCGGAGCCGGCCGCCCCTCAGGCTGGGGAGGCCCGCTGACGTCCAGGCCCGCTGCTCCGGCCTGCGGGGCCTCGGCCTGTCTCATCCGCCTGACGGTGCCCAGTTCTCTACGCTGGAAGCAGGGGACACACTAGCATTACCCTCAGGGGTGCCACGAAGTCAGCAAGCCACGCCTCATCAAGAGCTGAGCGGAGCGCCTGGCCCCAGTGAGGGCTCAATACCAGACAGGCCATACAGCACGGGGTGCTCCGGGCTCCCCAGTACAGACCAAACGTGCGCTGTGCCCTTCGGGCCAGCACAGCATCCCTGGCCTTGGTCCTGTCATCTGTAAAACGGTATTATACCAGGGCTGTTGTGCGTAAAGGAGCCAACACAGGCCTTGGCTGGTGTAATTCAGTGGACTGAGCGCCAGCCTATGAACCGAAAGGTTGCCAGTTCGATTCCCAGTCAGGGCACAGGCCTGGGTTGTGGGCCAGGTCCCCAGTAGGGGGGGTGAACCATCTACATTACCTCTCGCACATCGATGTTTCTCTCCTCTTTCTCCCTCCCTTCTCCTCTCTCTAAAAGTAAGTAAATGAAATCTTTAAAAAAAAAAAAGGGAGTAAATACCAGCTCAGAACAGAGCACAGCACAGAGTAAGCATTTAAGAAACACTACCTGTTATTTTATTCTTCCACCATCGGAAGCCTAACATTAAGGTGGTTTCTTCCCAAAATAACTCTTAAGAGCTTTGCACCAAGAGGTGCAAACACTCCGGATGCTGGAACCCGCTTCGGACAATGACAGCAGGAAAGGCTCTGCGAGCGCTCGGCGGGGGGCCAGGCGCCACGCCACCGGTGAGCCCTCGCCGGATCCACGCCGCCTCTCCACCAGGCCGGCACTGCCTTCTGTCCCACAGACAGCGACCGAGCCCACACAGCTCGGAGGCAGGGCGCTGGAACCAGACCGCCTGGGTGTGGTCCCTGGGCCCTCTGGGACAGGCAGAGCACTCTTAGCCAGCATCAGACCAGAGCTGTGCCCGGCACGGCCCGGCAGCTGGGAGCACGGCCCCTGGAGCCGACTGTCCAGGTCTGACGCAGGCTCTGCCACGTCCTATCTCCCAAAAGGGGACCGTCACCGAACCCACACCGTCGGCGGTCCTGAGGGTTCGATGAGAGAAGGGTTATGGAGTGGTCAGGAGAGCACCAGGCGCACAGGAAGCCCCAGAAGTGTCCGCCAAATAAATGAAACGAAGCTGACCGCCGCCCAAGTTCAGGCCCTACCTGATAGGGGGTCAGGCCATGGAGGGGATGAAGCGGCTGCGGCACCGGCTTCTGCAGCTGGCCGAGGTAACCTAACACCGCCAAGTCCCGAAGAACTCGGTTATGCGACTCCCTGAAAAGTAAATCACAAGGAGGTAATTAAAGATTTCACCCCTCAGGTCCCCCCCGACTCAGAAACAGAGGACACTTGTCATTGCACAGATGACACTTACACCTTAGTATCTGCACCCCCCGCCCTTCTGTAGACCCCACGGCAAACAGGAAGCGCAAAGCCTCTCCCGGCCAAAGCTCCCGGCAGCTAGAGCCGGAGGCAACCTGGCTACTTCCACCGGGAAACTGCCGGTTCCCCTTCCCGCCGAGACGGCTGTGCTGGAGATCTGAGCCGCTCCAGAGCACGCACCGCGCTGACAGACTGAGGACAGCGGCCTGGTCACACGGAAGACAGCGGACCGCTCCGGCCGTGGTGGCCCCCTTACCTATTTCTTGGAGTTTTTCTGAACACAAAGTCCGACTGGACGCACAGCAGCTTATGTCCAGGAAAGATGACCGGACTCTCCTTCTCTTCGTCACCAAACTCCCAACTCTCGGCGAACTCGGACAGGAAGAACCCTCTGCTCCTGCACTTGGACTTGCTCCTCGTGTACAGGCCGTCCACGCCGTCCACGTAGTCGGGGGTGAGGCTGGGCATGGGCTTACATCGGACGGAGCTGAACTGCACGACGTGGCTGGGGGCCAGCAGTCGGATCAGGTCCACGAGCAGCGAGAGCCCTTGATCTGCGAGGCGGCGGGCGACAGCAGGGGTCAGTGCGCCCGGGCCACGCCACGTGCCACGAAGGGCCGGGACGCTTACTCTGAGACAGGGAAACGATCGGCCAGGAGAATCCCCTAAAAACTGGGCTCCAGCCACAATGCCTACAAGCCAACAGCTTCCTCAGTCCCCCACCCACCCTTTCCTGCCACGTGCGCCCCTGTGGGCTTACCTGTCACCCAGCCCATGGTGTTGATGATGAGAGGGGACTCTCTCTTGTAGGAGCTGAACACGTACTTTATCATCTCTATGTAATTCTCATAGTTGTTTTTACACGCAGATTTCCCGAAGTATACCATTTTCTGAGGTGTCCTCTGGTGGGTGAAAGGCGGTCCTAAGAAGACAGATAAGAGTAATGAACCCACCACGACTCAAAAGGTGGCGAGGTCAGCCATCCTCCGTGACAGAGTCCCGGGAGATCTGAGACCACCCCACCACCAGGAGCACCTGAGCCGCCACTGGCGGAACGCTAACCTTCCAACTTAATAAAAGACGGGCCCACTTTTACCTGCACGGTTAGCTCCAGTTACGTCCTAATAAGGCCAGTCATTCGACATTTACTGAGTGCCTATTACACGCTGGTCACATCTGCGAGCACAACAAACGTCTCCCCCCTTTCAGGGCTCACGTTCTGGGGAGGGGTGGTTAGTAACAGCAGCGATCGCTGTAGGGACACAACACGACGCTCCAGGCACGCCGCACACGGTCGGGAACTTTCATTAAACCCTATGAGGTACTGGGTATTATTCATTACCTTCATTTTCACAGGCGAGGAAATTGAGAGGGACTAACGTAGCCAAGGCCACACAGCTGGCGGATGCCAGCCGGGCTTAAACTAAGGAACCTCTGGAGCTCACACTCTCTAGTGAGACCACCAGTCTGTTCAGCCCGGGCCGCCCTCCGTCTCCGTTGGCTGCAGCCAGGCCAGAACCCTCGGCAGGCAGGTGACCGGGACCGTGTGACAACACAGTGGGCAGGGCGAGGGTCCTGGTCCATGTGGTTGGTGCAGGGCCACCTGAGACAGAGCTAGTGAGACTCCCCTGGGGGGGGCCCACAGCTGAGAGTGGCTGGGTCGTCAGGGGGTGGGACAAATACAAAGGGACTGAGCAACTACGTAAAAACTGTGAGGGCAATCGTAGCCAGGGCTCTTGTCATCAGAGAAGAGACCCGTCAACGTGGAAGGGGCACAGCCGACTAGAGTGGCCTGGGTGTCAGAGTGGAACTGAACAACGGTGCAAACTCGGGGCTCTCAGCAAACGGCAGAGATACGGGTGTGTGTGTGTGTGTGCGCGTGCGCGCGCACACATGCATACATGACGTGCGAGGGCTTGAACAGACATGCGTTTCCTGGCTCTGCCTGCCCGGGGGATCCGCCCACCGAGAAGGGCCGGAAGCAACGGCGCCCAGGAGCGCGCCCCGGCTCCAGCTGCAGCGCACCGCCCTGGCCAGCGCACGTCCACCGGGCAGCAGAGCCAACGCCCCCAGGAAGAGGACGACCGGACGGCGTGCCGGTGCGGTGCCCCGGGAACACAGCACCACTTCTAAATTCAACCCTGAGACGTTCTGTAACTACGCCCTTCAAAACCGCCAAGGTCACAACACATAAGCAGCGCTGGAGGAACTGTTCCAGACCAAAGAGACTAAAGATTCCTGACGACACACTGGGCCTGTTCAGAGGACGGGGACAGTGGGCCAAGTTCAAGGGCAGCACTGTGGCAACACGCCTGCTGCCCTGACCTTGGTGGTCGTATTATGATTACGCAGCAGTGTCCTTGTTTTGAGAATTACCTGCTGAAATATTAAGGGCTTAAAAAATGGAAGAACTCTAAATGGACTACAAAAAATGTTAAAAAGGGGAAGGGCAATGAAGCCAGTCAAAGACCTAAGCCTAAATTATTTTTTGATCAAGCTGTTAACACAACACAAATGTTTTAAGAATTCTTCTTGACAGTCTTAAATCTCTAACATACCTAGCAACCTAACGTAATACCATTTACTTCTCTCAAAAGTCAACTAAACAAAAATCATACAATGATCTCAACAGATACAAAGCCAACATCCCCTCATGATGAAACCATTCCACAATCTAGGAGTAGAAGCCAACTTCTTCAACCTGATACAAACTAGGAACACCCATAGCTAACATCACACTTAACGGTGAAAGACGGGATGGCTTCCCTCTAAGACCAGGAACAAGGAAAGGATGTTTCCTTCTATTCGACAATGCACTAGAGGTCCTAGCCAGAGCCATACGACAAGAAAGAGAAATAAAAGGCATCCAAATTAAAAGGAAGAGATAAAACTATCATTATTTGCAGGTGACATGATCTTACATATGGAAAATCCCAAAGACTTTGCTGGAAAGTTACTAGAATAAAGGAATTCAGCGAAGTTTAAGAGAATAACATCAACACACAAAAAGTCAATTATGTTTCTATGCACCAGCAACGAACAATCTGGAAAGGAAATTAGGAAAGGAATTCATTTATAGTAAGAGCTGAAATAATTAAATCCTTAGAACTATATCTAACCAAGGAGATGAAACCACAAAATACTGTTTAAAGGAATCAAATCGGACATGAGAAACCAGAAGTCCTGGTCGTGGACAGAAGACAATGCCACCCACGGTGCTCCACGGGCTCAACACAGCCCCTAGCGTTGCTGTCACAGCCACTCCCACAGAAATGGACGCGCCAGTTCTCAAACGGAAGTGAAACTGCAAGGGGTCCCCAAAGGCCAAAACAACATCTCACTTTTTTAATTGTTTTAAATTTTTATTTGTTGATTTTAGAAAGGAAGGAAGGGAAGGGGTACAGAGAGAGACAGAGAAATGTCGATTTGCTGTTCCGCCCACTCGTGCGCTCATTTGTTGATTCTCGTGTGTGCCCTGAGGATTGAACCCGCAACCTTGGCGTGTCGGGATGACACTCTAACCAACTGAGCTCCCTGGCCGGGGCCAGAACAACCCTGAAGAAGAATGAAGTTGGAGGACTCACACTGCCCGACCTGGAACTTACTACGGAGCTGCGGTGACTAGGCGAGCGCGGTGCTGGAATGAGGACGGACGTGGAGACCGATGGAGCCGAACACAGCCCAGGGGACAATCTCGCCCATCTGGTCAAGTGATTTGCTACACAGGCGTTAAGACCGTTCAATGAGGAAAGGAGTCTTGTCAACAAACGGTGACTGGAAAACGGGACAGCCCCACGTACAAGAATGAAGGTGGAGCCTTTGTTTGCGTCGTACAGAAAAACTTACTCAAAAGTGGATCTGATCAGAGGCAACAGAGAAAAACCACAAGGCACTCGGCCAAAGCACGCACAGAGGAGAGGACCTCGACCTCCAGTGTATCCAGGATGGAAGCACCCCCCCACCCTCCATGGAACCAAGGCACTGACACAAGACGGGAACTTTCAGAAGCAGAGGGTCCGCAGTCCAGGGAGATCTGGCGCTGAGGCCCGCTTCCAGAAATGACCACGTTCCCCTGATTAAATTATTAATAGAACGTGCCGCGCCACTTCTTCCACACGCTTGTCCTGGAACCGGCCTGGAACCCTGGACCAGCGAGGCTGGTCTGAGCTCCCTCTGTGGCCCCCTGTCTGGCTGCCTGACAAGTCAGCCTTTCTCCCTGCTGGGGTTGCTGGGAGCCCGGGACCAAAGACCTAATGTTCGAGCTGAAGCTCACAAAACCCTTAGAAGAAAATGTTACAGAAAATCTTTATGACACTGGATTTGGCAACAACTTTGAGGATATGTCACCAGTAAGATAAGCAATGAAGGAAAAAACAGATAAATCGATTTCATAAAAATTAATAGTGTCTGTGCATCACAAGATGTCAAGAAAACGAAAAGACAACCTACAGAATAAGAGAAAACATTGGCAAGTCATATCTGATGAAGAAGTACTATCCAGAATACATAGAGAACTCCTAAAACTCAATAAAGACAGCCCAGTTCAAAGATGGGCAAAGGACCTGAACAGACACTTCTCCAACGCAGACCCACGAGTGGCCAGGGAGCGTGTGAAAAGACGTGTGACATCACCAGCCAACAGAGAAATGCAAATCCGAACCACAGCGAGACGGCCCCTCGAGTCTAGGCAGACGGCTGTGGTCGAGGCAGCCAGTGCCGCTGACGCTGGAGCCCCGCGCTGCTGGCGGAACGTGAAATCGTGCGGTCACTGTGAAGGGCAGCTTCTCAAAAGGTTAGACGTGGAACCGCCAAACCACCCAGCAAGTCCAGTCCAAAAGAACTGAAAAGCAGGGCCTCGAACAGTCTCTCAGACGCCAGCGTCCGGGACAGCACTGCTCAAAACAGCCGCGAAGGAGCAACAAGCCAAGGGCCCGACAGCAGCTGAACGGGTAAGCAAAACGTGACACACACACACACACACACACACACACACACACACACCGTGGACTAATGCTCGGCCATCAACCTTTGACGCGGGCCACCTTCTGCTGAGGACAAGCACTGCAGGGTTCCGTTTACGGGAGGTGCCCAGCACAGGCAGCCTCGCAGGGACAGAAAGCAGGGCAGAGGTTCCCAGGGGCTGAGGGAGAGCGGGACGGGGAGTCACTGCGTGCTGACGCGGATCCCCCTTGTCTGCGGTGTCACCTTCGCTGGTTCCAGCTACCGCGGTCAGCCACGGTCTGCACACATCTCATGAGAAGTTCCAGACACAAACAGTTCACAAGTTTACAGTGCGCACTGTCCCGAGCAGCGTGACGAACCCTCGCCCCACCCCACGAGTTGCCCCTTTGTGTCCAGCACACCCGCCCGTCGGTCACTTAGTTTTCAAGCCGGCCGTCACAGTGTCGCAGTGTCTGTGTCCAGCCAGCCCGTTTGACCCCGAAGCACAAAAGCAATGCTGCTGGTGACGGTCACGCCCAAGAGAAGCTGCGGACCTCACCGCATGCAGGCGTGCACAGGGGACATGGGGTGGCCCTTGGTCTCGGGCACCCGCCGGGGGCGGAATGTGGGCCCTGCAGGCAAGAGCTCGGCGTGGCGCTCAGTTCAGGATGATGAGCAAGTTCTGGATACACCTAAGAGTTATACAACGCTGTGGACGGACTTAATGCCACTACACTGTACATTGTACGTGTGCGAATGGTTAAATGATATTATGTTACATACACTTTCCCATAAAAAAAAGCAATGTGGAGTTCTGGTTTGGATTTTGAACCAGAAAAAAGACATTAGCAGGATAACTGGTTAATTTTGAATGAAATCTATAGCTTAGATGTGGCTGGTGTGGCTCAGTGGACTGAGTGCCAGTCTGTGAACCGAAAGGTCACCGGTTCGATTCCCAGTCAGGGCGTATGCCTGGGCTGCAGGCCAGGTCCCCAGTGGAGGGCAAGAGAGAGGCAACCAATTGATGTATCTCTCGAATATCGATGTTTCTCTCCCTCTCTAAAAATTCTTAAAAATCTACAGCTTAGTTAATAGCATTGTATCAATGTTAATTCCCCAGTTCAGATCACTGTATGAGGCTAAGATGTAAATATTAAAGGAAGGCATGCTTCCGATTTACACATGACAAAGCGAATCACAGCTCCGGTTACTAAAACGGAGCCTGGGACGGTGTCACAGCTTGTCCTCCAACGTCTGGGGGCCGGAGACACTGTTACAGGAAGACCACGAGCTTGGTAGGGGGATGTTCACATCAATTTTTTATCCTTCTGTATTTTTTTGAGTTTTTGGTTAAATGTCATTACTGTACCACTTTATGACACCACAGCATGTAAAGAATGTGTGATACATACCCAGAACCGGTTCTGTAATGTTGAGTAAAGAAATGCACCCCGGCGGAGTAAATTCTGTCTGTCCCAGATCACATTCCAAATAGTCCACGCAGGGGATACTAAAAACGTAAAAGAAAACCTCGGCTAGCTTCACTACGTCAAAAGTATACAACAGCTCTCAAAGATTTACGTGATACAGCCGTAAGCCACCGAGGCATGCCCTTCGGCGGAATGCTCAGTCCACGCTTTAAAAAAGCATAAACAGAGCATGTGTGGGGGTCACAGTGCCCGTCCATAATGTGGTACAGCTCCGTCTTTCCCCAAACTTGACCTGTACTTATTTTTAATTGTTGTTCAAGTAGTTTTCTGTCTTTACCCCCATCCTAGCCCACTCCCCTAAAACTTGGCCTTTCAAAGACAGCACAGCACCGGCTGGGGTGGCTCAGTGGACTGAGCGCCGGCCTGAGAACCAAAAGGTCACTAGTGTGACTCCCGGTCAGGGAGCGTGCCTGGGATGTGGGCCGGGTCCCCAGCAGGGGGCGTGTGAGGGGCAACTGATCAATGTATCTCTTGCACATAGATGTTCCTCTTCCTCTCCTTCTCCCTCCTCTCCCCTCTCTAAAAATACATAAAATCGTTAGGGACATAAAAATAAAAAACAGCAGCAGGACGTGTCCCTGCTCTGCCATCTCTGGACGCGGACAAACACGGATTCCGAGGCCGAGGGCTCCCACAAGTTCACGGACAGGCAAGGTCAGTGCACCCCGAGACACTGTCGCCTCCCCCCAGGACACAGCAAAACAGCCGATGCCATCACTCGGATGAGCAGCCTGGTCCAAAGCTGTAAATAACCTCTGCCCCAAGAAGGGAGGCAGTCCCACACAGATTCTTAAATTGACACTACTTTGTGCCCCAAACCTGGCAACGTGTCAAAACAAGAAAAACACTCTTACCTATTTAGCAGCTGGTTAATCAGGTACCTATTGAACGTTGACTTTCCAACGTCTTGCGACCCACAGACCAGAATGACGGGGCAGCCGTCCACTTCCTCTGGAGGCGAGACAAACACGGACCCCGGAATGAGCCACCTGCTTTAGGACCCCGACCACACACGGGAACATGTGAGGCTCTGGCGGAAAACACTCTAATTTACCGACGTGTCACTCACCACAGGAGACGTTAACCAGCTCTTCCAGGGCTGCAAGGACGCTCTCGGTCAAACGCAGGCCGGCTTTTTTCTTCTCCCTTCTAATGCCGACAGACCGCAGGGCGAAGTGCTCAGTGTTAATCTGGAAAGTGGGACTCTGAAATTCACGATGTAAACGTTTAGAAAAGGGCGAGCACAAATGCATCTTTTCTTCTTCAGTTCGGACTTAATACGCCTGATATAGTTGTGAGCCACAAAAGGTAAATTTGACCACCCCCCGTTTCCTCAGCCCCAAATCCAGCCCTTCAGTAAGTAAGGCCTGTCACCTCTCTTCCTAAAGTCACCCAATGTCTGTTTTCATGGCTGATGCTATTTCCTGTGCAGGACACTCCCGAGAAAGAAAATGTGTAGAAGTTTAAGAGTGAGCTCCAAAAAATGCAACGGAAGGCCAGTCATAGAGCAGGCTGGTGATCTGGAAGACAGTCGAGGCAATACCCCAGACAAAGCACAGGACGAAGAATGACGCAGACAGAGCCCGAAGGATGTGGAAGGCAGGTCCAAGGAGTACAACGGCGCTGCAGCGGGAACCGTGGGAAAGCGCCCCGTCCCAGCGGAAGTGGGTGGGGCTTGGACCGGAAGAGGATCCAGGAAGAGACCCCTCCAGGATCACAACGCATCAGGCCCAAGGACAAAGTCCTCATAAAAGGAATGAGATCCGCCTGGCATTAAGACATCCTAGCAGCAACTCTGGAGTCCAGAAAACAATGGAGCAGGCCCTCCCTCCATTTCCACATCAACGCCCACACCTTCTCCGGCTCCCGCAGCCCAGTTCTGGGGAGAGCCTAAGGCTCACACCCAGAAGCTTCCCGTTCTAACTACATCGGCTCCCTTGCTGTTATCATCTCCCCTGGAGGCTCTGGAACCCTCTCCTGCTCAAAGCCCCGCACATCTCCAACCTCTCCCCCAACTCCGGACTCCACATCTAAGGGGCGTCACAAAGCCACACATCTGCAGCCCCATCTCCGTAAACGGCAACCCCAGCACCCAGGGGTTCAGCCCAGAAAGCCCAGTTAGTCCTGGATTCTTCCTCACACCTCACCGTCCTGTCTGTCCAATAGTCCTACGGGTCAGATTCGATTTACTGGCTCACGGGAGGCAATTATAGAAGCAACGTGACTTTAGGAAATGAACAACATGGCCAGCAGAATATACAGGTGAGAAAAGAGATGGGAAAAAGTAGAAGTACCTTTAAATTACTCACAGTTTAGAAAAAACTTAGTGTCTCTATTAACTATAAACAAGTTAATAAACCAAGATACAAAGAAAACCATTTATAAAAACGCCAAAAGCCATTTCCTCAACTACAGTATGAAATGACGGCTTTTGCTGGGGAACGAAACTAGGAGGGGAGGGGAACGTTTCTCACGAAATACCCTTCTGTGCTGATTACTGTTGCTGCACACGCGCATTACAACCTGCATGACCTACAGCACAACCAGGCAGACGGATCTTCAAAAGGAACACCCTACGCAGTTGTTTGATGTGACTGTTTTGGTGAAAGTAATCGGTGAAACTCTGCATGGAAACCGGTTCACCTCTTGCAGGAAAATGTTCGATAACCCTGGATGGCTGGTGATGAAGTTCACAGTGGAGGTTTTCAGCCTTTCTAGCATCACGATGGAGCACAGAGGGGAGAAATTCTTCATCAGCCAGCACCTGTCATCTGCAAGGAGAAAATTCAACCACCTCAATATTTCAGTGGAACAGCAATTCCACTGAGCTCTGTGCCCTTTTGGACTACCATGTCCTTGGCTAAACTGTAAACTCTTTGAGGGCAGGAACTGTGTTTGAGTCTTTTTCAGGAGGCCACACTGTAACGGGAACACATATGGGCTGAGAAGTCAGTCCGGGTTTGCCACCTACTAGCTGTGTGGCCTTGGGCTACTCTTCTCATCTATAAAATGGTGAAAACAAGAGTTTCACTCTCAGGACCCTGGTGAGGGTTTAGAGACACAGTCAAGTGTGCAATGTCTGGGCCACGGTACACGTCTAAGAGTTATTAGCCTTGTCGCAGTACGCCCTCAGTGAATGACCCGGTTCTCCTCATTACCCCGGTTAAGATGAGCTCTGAGCAAGGTTCGGGCTTCCCTTTTCATCTCCTTCTTGCTCTTCTCCGGCATCGAGTTGTGAGCCGCATTGATAGTGAGGCGAGAGTGGGTGTAGGTGGAGAAGACATCTTGGGAAGGCTGGCCTTGGCCAATCGTAAAACCCAACACCTGCACCTGGCCGTAAAGGCAAGTCACACGACAGATGCCACTAAAGGTAAAACCCTAGCAGGGAAAGAAAAAAGAAAGGAACAAATAACATTACAGCCTCTGTTACCGATGATGGGAATTTTCTGAGACCTTAACTACTATTCACATATCAAAAGGTGGCACGTTTCTAAATAACAATATATTGTAGTAGGTGACTATCAGGCACTTGATGTTTAGGACCTAAGATCATACCCCGTGGCAGCCACCCGTACAGCTGCTGAATACGGACACACAAAAAACAAGGGGGCCCCAGGAACCCTGCTCTGTTGTCCTCCTGGCTCTTGCCTTTAAAAGGCACACTGCCTGCCAAGTCTCCACGTTCGTGGGTTTTTTTCACTTTCCTCCTGCACTGGAGGGAGACCTCCCACACCAGAGCCCAAGTGAAGACCGGGAGGGGGTCTACAACCAGGCTTCGTGGGTTCGGATCCTGGCTCTACCTCTACCGTGCTCCTTTTGGCAAGTTACCTAAACTAAACCTCAGTTGCTTCCTCTGTAAACACTCACAGTAACAGCGGTAATGACTCCATGTGAGCTGGGAGTACTGAATGGTTTCACACACCCAAAACACTTAACACGCAGAGACTGGCATTACTACGCACTCTTTCATTATTAATAACCATTACCATTAAAATCTCTTTCTGCTCTGAAGGTCCCGATGAGCCTCGGCAGAGACCTTCTTACCCTCTGCTTAGCACCGCTGCCAGGGGAATGGAGGCCGGAGAACCCGCAGAGGGGACACGGTCTCCTACCGGCCTGCGACCCCCGGGGCTGCGTCCCCGCTCTCCCCCGGCGCGACTCACCTGATCTCGCGGCAGCAGCAGCAACGCACGGCCGGGGCCGGCGGGCCGCAGTGGGGGGATTGGGAGGGGCGCGGGGACACTCGGGGCAGGTTCCTCGTCTGAGGCCGCGCTGAGAGCCGGGCTGGGGGCCCGGCTGGGGGTTGAGGTCTTGGGCCTCGGGGCCGCGGCCGAGCGCGATACCAGGCAGGTGCCCGCCCGCCAGTCCGCGCCGGCCGCCTGGGCCTGCAGCAGCCGCCGCCGCAGGCGCCTCCGGCCGCACCAGCGCAGGATCCGGAGCCGGCGGCGGGGCCGGCGGCTGAGGATGAGCTGAGGCCGAGTCTTGCGAGCTCGCGCCCACGTGGAACGAAAGGGGCCCCTCTTCTGCAGCTGCGACGAATCCGCCATGCTGGGCGCCGGCGCGGGCGGCCCTGGAAGCTCGCGAGATCTCGTCGCTCCGCCCCGCGGCCGGTCGAACGGCCGGAAGGTGAGGCCTGGGAGTCGCGGGCGCCCGCGGCGACAGGGGCGTTGGCCGCTGACTGTCCCCGCGGCGCACCCGAGCCGCGGCTGTGCCCTCCGAGGCTCCCGCGGGTCTGCGGGGCCTCTGGGGTTGGCGTTTCGGCGACCACCGACCGGGCGATCCCACATTATGGCCTGCGTCTAGATTATGCAAAAGCCCACCCGGGCGCCTGGAGAGTGGCAGCCAGATCCACAACCCGGAGTCCCGGGCCGCCTCTCCGGAAATCCCTCCAACTGAGATAATTTTTTTTCCCTGCAAAAAAAAAAAAAAAAAAGCTGCAGGACAGGCGGCTTAAACAAATCCCGGCTATTTGCATACTCTCTGCGTGCATTTGTCTTTGGGTTGAAGGGGTCAACCCTGGGTAACAAGGCAAAAACCTTGGAGGTTCCCTGTCAGAAAACTGAGGACTAGGGGGCAGGGAGGTCAACTCAAAGACATGTTTTATTTTGTAAACTGAGGCCCACGTGAAAGGTTCTAAAACTGGCAGTGAGGCAGGAAATATTCAGGAAAGAGGAAACTCTGGAGGTGCCCCGGGGCCAAGATAAAGGACAATGATATAAGACAAGAGACCCTGGCCTAAGACCGGTTGTTCCGGCTTTCCGGAAAAGCGCTGAATCACGGTGAATCACGAGTGCACCTGCGCAGAGGATGCTACTGACCCCTGCTTCATTATAATAGTATTGTAATGAATTAACACTGTGGGACCCCCTTCCCGGCTGGCCAATCAAGGAAAATCACGAAAGACCACATGCGCAGTAGCTTTAAGGTAATGTACATGCGCAAAAAAACTCCGCCAACACTAGCCAGAAAATATCCGCTCTGGAAGAGTAGAATCCCTCCAGCCCCTGAGGTCAGTCTCTGCTCAGAGTTGGCCCGCTCCCACGTTCTGTGGAGTGAACTATCGCTTAATAAATCTGCTCTCTCTTGTTCTGCTGTAAACTCTGTTTGGTTCAAGTCTCTGTCCCCAATCACCAAGAACCTGGGTACTTGTGCCCACCTGTGACAGCAGCTCTAGATAACAACCCTCCATACCCTGTCCCTCGGGCTCCCCAGAGAAGGTGTGTCCCTGCCTCCCTCTGCACGTGAGAGGGTTCCCTGCCTGAGCCAGGTGCAGCACAAGGGCCGGACCAGAACCCACAGGGTCCGGAGGAGCCGGTGAGTGCTGCCAGGTTTGCATCACCCCGCCCAGTTCCTGAGTGTGACCACCGGCTGGAAGCCTAGGCAGAGAGCCTGGTGCCGGCAACACCTGGGTTCCAGACCCATCCATTTCTGTCTCGGCCGACCTGTTCAGAGGGCAAGGCTCTGCCGTGCGGGCCCAGGACTGCCTGGCCAGCGTGACATCGGGGTGGCCCACCGGGCTGTCCTGCAGCTTCCCCTTTCCTGCTACTGGGCTCTCAGCTGCCCCCCTGACTTCAGCCTCCTGGAGGATTACCTTGGTGCAGGCCTGTTCTCTCTCCACATCGACTGTCTCCAGGGCAGGCACAGACCCACAGTGACCCTCTGTGGCAGGGCAGTGAAGGCTCACTGTCCCTTAGTGGAGCACGTGCCTCCAGGGCCCTCTCCTGCCCTCCTCAGCCAGGACCCTGCCGGTTCTGTCTCTGCGGTACCCACTTGAACTCCCTCCAGTCCTGCCCCGCCTGGGCCTTCCCAGACACTCTGGCCAGTTTCCGCTCTGTAATTCATTCTTTTGTCCTGGCTGTTAAAATGCTTTGTGTTACAGTTCCCTTCCAGTGACTTCCTGGCTTTGTGACATAACTAGACGGCAAGGAGTGAAGCAAATGTAGCCTCTTCACTCCGCCGTCTCCCGTGCACTTCTCCCCACTCCCAGACCCCTGGCTCTCCCAGACAACAAGTGGGGTTCTCCTCGGGGAGCGAAGTGCGGACTCATGGCGGGAGATGCTTCAGGGGCTCAGCGAGCCTAAACTGGGTTGGCGCCTTCATTAAGTCCACAGCCCCGGCCGAGGCAAACAGGCGTTTTTCTGGTAAGAAAGGTAGTTGCTTATAGTCTGTGCGAACCACAGATGTGGGGGCTGGAGGCTGCTACCAGCCCTTGGCAGCAGGGTGCCCTAACATGAAGCACCCCTGACAGCTGGCCCAGGAGGAAGGTTCTGGAAGGTTCTGGCTCATGCACACTGATCCAAAGAGCTGCAGGTAGAGACCGGGAGGAGAAGATTGGGGGCGGGGAGAAACATAAAAACTAGCTTCGGATGACCCAAGTTCTACCAGGAGCAGGAGGCACTGCGCTTCCTCCAAATGACTTAAGGGCAGGAGTGACAGAAATGACAGAAGGCGCTTTGGGAAATCAGAGAGACTGCAAAGCAGACCGGGCTAGCACACTCTTCGGGCAGGACCGAGTCACGTCCCCAGGGCACCCCTGTTGGGGTCCAGCCAGCAGTTCCCAAGTAGGCCATGAGAAGCCAGGCTCCCGCTGCATGCGCGGGTGTGCTGGGGGAAAGCACGTGTTAAGCAGTGTCGGGCAGGTGTGATGGTTAATATTAAGTGTCAGCTGGGCCAGGGGATGGTGCCCAGTTGTTTGATCCAACAGCCATAGACATTGCTGTGAAGGTCTTTCTAGACGTGGTTAACATTTAAGTCAATAGACTGAGCAAAGTTGAAGACCGTAAGAGAAAAGACTGAAGTCCCCGAAAAAGGAAGGAATTCAGCCTTTGGACTCAAAATACATCAACTTTATGGGAATTTCCAGCCTTCCCTGCAAACTTTGGACTTGCCAGCCCCCACAATCGCATGAGCCAATTTCATAAGATAACCTTCTCTCTACATTCTATCGGTTCTGTTTTTCTGGAGAAGCCTGGTGAATACAGCAGGTTTCTCTGCTATACGACTTTGTGAGCCTTCTTTTTAATTATTTTTTCCATTATCATTTAGTCCTCTTATACCTCCCTCCCCCTTTCCTAATTTATTAATTTGAGAGAGAGAGAGAGGAAGGGAGAGAGAAACATCAATTCATCATTCCACTTATTTATGCATTCATTGGTTGATTCTTCTACAGGCCCTGACCAGGATCGGAACCCACAACCTTGGCGTACTGGGACAATGCTCTACCCAACTGAGCTCCCGGCCAGGTCCATGAGCCTTTCAATGCTAATATGCTTTTCCAGGTGGGGCCCGGTATGTGCATTTCTCCAGGTTGTTCTCCACCTCTCCGAAGGTCTATTTTCAGAACTGTGGGTATGCTACAAAGCTCACAGGAGGTCGTGGTCGTAGGGGCTGGACAGATAACCTCAGAGATTCCTTTCTATCTCCCAGGCTCGGGACTCTTCCCAACTCTTGCCTTGGCTTTCCCTTCAGACCCAGCAGCTTCGGCATCCATGGTTGCCACGTTTTCTGGGCCATGCGCTTTGGTGTTGAGGAGATAAACATCTCCAGGCCCTGCTGTCCTGTGTCTCTCTGGGATGCCAGCCGTACGACGTGTGTGCTCAGAGTCAGCTGATGTGTATGCCACTCTGAGCATGCTCTCCCCGCCGGGGACACCCCACAGAGGGGTCCCAGGAAACCCTTCCCACTATTCCCCCACTATTCCCTCCCCCACAGCCGTGGTGGCAGCTGGGTCCGACCCCACCCCCCACGCTGCCGCTACTGCAGCCCTGCCGAGCCCCTCCTGGTGCCCCCCCCAATGAACAGGAGCCCCAGCAATTCGCCCTTCTCCCCTTCTGAAGTCCAGTGTGTGCTGGGGCAGGTACACAGTCTGGCCCCTGATCTCCTGGGTGGCTGCAGCTCCTCAGTCACATTGCAGAGGTCCCTGTTCCTGGGGATCCCTGGCCCAGTGGTCACCTTCTGTAAGGGCTGCTTCCCCATCTTCCTGCCTCCACACACCTGGGAAAACCCATTCTCCTTTGAGACTTCTGCCCCCGTGGTTAGCTGTCACCATGGCCTCAGCTTTTACCTTCTAAACACTACCAGGTTCATCCCTCTCCCCCCGTCGCCATCGCCACAGCTTTAACTCACACCAGCACCCTCCCTCTTCTGGACGATTCCATCAGCCTCCTAAGGGCTCTCCCTGACTTGGTCTTGAGCCTTTTCTAACATGTTCCTCCCTGAACTCAGAGACACATTCCTGAAACACAAGTCTGAACATGTCACTTCTCCGCCTAAACCCTAGAGGCTCGCCATGACGACAGCTGAGGCCCCCTGCCCCGACTGGACACGCCTACTCATGCTCTCCTTCCTCCTGGAATCTGACCTCCCTCCAGCCCAGCAGAAGCTCCTATAGGGCCCCGAACAGACTACCCCATTTCTCTCCCTGGGCAGGTTTTGCTCCCTCTGCTTAGCATGCGTGACCCCTCCCCTTTGTCCACCAGGCAGAGTCCCATTCCTGTCCCAAAAGCCTCCCCTGAGGCCTGCCCCCTTTTCCATATATAACTTGTCAGCCTCATATGTCAAGCAGTGCTGTCTTTGAGAAACAGGGCGGGGACCTGTCTCCATCCTGTGTCTCCACACCAAGCACAGGGCACTAGGGGGCCCTCAGTCAAGTGTGG
Organism: Trachops cirrhosus; assembly: GCA_028533065.1. Lineage (NCBI taxonomy): Eukaryota > Metazoa > Chordata > Mammalia > Chiroptera > Phyllostomidae > Trachops > Trachops cirrhosus. Next base: position 2,568,199 of record CM052542.1, read on the forward strand.
GGCCACAGACCTTGCTGAACCTAACCCCTACAGGTCAGCTACGAGGCCACAGGCGTGAGGATGATTGGGAGGTGGCAGTACCCTCTTTCCTGTGCATCATTCTCAGGTGGAGATCATGGTGCTGCTGCTACAGAGTTTTGAGTGGGTCTGCATCTCACTGGTGAGCAGCGACAGCAACTACGGGCAGCTGGGGGTGCAGGTGCTGGAGGACTGGGACACCGGAGGGGCATCTGCCTCACCTTACGGGCCATTGTGCTCTTCTCTGCCCGGCCAGGCAGCCAGAGGATGCAGAGCGCTGTCTTCTGCCTGGCCTGAATGCGGACCACCATCGTGGTCATTTTCTCCGGTAGGCAGCTAGATAAACTGTTCTCTGAGTCCGTGGTGCTGGCCACCCTGACAGCCAAGGTGGGGGGCGCCCCCAGAAAACCGGGCCATCTCCACACACATCCAGGTGCCTGGGATCAGGGGCACCAGCACGGTGCTGGGTGTGGCCCTCTGGCCGAGGCTGGCCCCTGGCCTGAAGGAATTTGGCAGCCAACGGGGCCCAGAAGGCACGCCCCAGAGGCTGCTGGGGCAGCAGCACCCGGTGCTGCAGAGAGTGCTGGACTTTCATGGCGCAGAAGATGCCCGTGCCCTGAGCGCTCTCTGTGAGCTCCGCCTGCAACTTACATGGGGCCGTCCCGGGGGCTCACGGCCTCCCCAGCTCCTGGGCTGTGCCTCCGAAGCCTGTTCCGGAGACCGAGTCTATCCCTGGCAGGTAAGGCTGCCCAGCTCCTGGCACCCATATCAGGGGAAGCAGGGGAAGCAGGGGGCCACGCCTTGGCCAGCCTAAGTGCTGGGGGTAGGGGACAAAGGCGACCAAGTAGAAAGCTGATTCCTTCTCTTAGGCTTTTCTTCTCTGATCCTTGGCCCCATTTGTAGCCCTGGAATCAGGGCTAGAAATCCCTGTGAAAGGGTCCTTTGTTAGAGGCCTCCTCTCAGTCAGGAGCTGGCTGAAGGGTCAGTGGGCACCCTAGGACGGGAGGGGGCTCTCAGAAAGGGGTCAGAGCTCCCAGGCGGGCTGAAGCCACCAGACAGGACCCAGCAAGGCCCTGGGCACTTGCTTCCTGAGCTATCAGGGTCTGGGAAGGTCAAGGAGGGTCAAGGAGGAGCAGTCTGTGTCATCATGTCACGCCACCATCACTCTCTACTTCGGCTTCTGGAGCAGATCTGAAAGGTGAATTTCCCTCTGCATGAGGACACTGTGGCACTTAATGACAATGTCCTTAAATTGTCATTTCACTCCCTCAGCAGCTACAACATAACTGCCCTGGACTGGAGTGGCCCCAAGTGGACCTTCACAAGGTCACTGACTCCTCCACGTGGCCTCTAGTCTGGCTGGATGTAAATAAGACCAAACCCAGCCCTGGCTGCTATGGCTAAGTGGATCGAGCACTGGGCTGTGAACCAACAGGTCCCTGGTTCGATTCCCAGTCAGGGCACATGCCTGGGTTGCAGGCCAGGTCCCCAGTGGGTGGTGCATGAGCGGCAACCACACACTGATATTTCCCTCCCTTTCTTTCCCCCTCCCTTCCCTGCTCTAAAAATAAATAAATAAAATATTTAGGAAAAAAAAAAAGAGCAAACCCAGTGGCATGGAAAGGACAACCAGGTAATGAGGACATGTACTCACCAGTGATTGCCTTAGGGGCAGCCCGGGGCTTGGGGGCGATGCTGACACAGCTTACATGAGCAGGAGGGGCTCCCAGGCCACCATGGCTCTACCCAGCCCCTGCCAGGGAAACTCCACAGGCTACGAGACAGATGCCCAGTTGCCGTTGGTTCACACAAACAGGGGCCTTGCCCTGTGAGTGAGCCACGGGTGTGGATGCACAGATTCTGTTTTCCATTCCACGTGTGAGTATCCCTTGACATGGGATCCTCCGTGCAGTTACAGAACAAGTGTGGCTTCTTGCAGGTGTCTCTGTCTTTGTGCTCCTGTGACTGTCTTGAAGGGTGCCTGCGAGTGATTGTGGGCTTCTGCCGCTGTTGCTTCCAGCGCATGCCCTGTGAAGCCGGGATCTTCCTCAACAAGAGTGGCGAGAGCCCAAGTGAATGGGCGAAGGGCTGCACAGCAGATGAAGGGGCATCCCTGGGGCTACATGCGTGTACACCTGACCCCAGAACCAGGGCCCCAGTCACTTTGCTCCCAGGTAGGTACAGGTTGGAGGACATTGACCCAGACCATTCTGATCAAGCAAAAAGAAACAGCCGGTTGAAAGCTTCAGGCCAACCTTGCCCTTTATTAGACAGCTCCCAACCAACTCCTACAGATGCAGTCTTATTCTAAATTTCACCTCTTTATCCAAATGAACATCGCTCTGTATTCATTGAATCTTCCCATGCTATCCCTCTATTGTCCATGCCAATAGACAGCTAGATACTAGGTTCAAGACACTAGACAGCTAGTACCTTGAAACAAAACTTGGCCGGAATGCATATCCTAGCATGTCTGCCGCAGAAAAACGAGAGCATAAGCCACCCAGAGATGTGAGACCAAGATCAGAAAGCAAACAGGTAACCAGGGCTCAGCTCAGAGCTGGATCCAGGGGCCGCATGCTTCCCTTTTACTCCCCTGTGGGAATGCGTCTTTTCTGTTCTCCAGAGAGTCAATCCAGAGAAAACACAGAGCGGGAGCTCAAAAAGGTGGATTTGCTTAGTGCGAATGCTGGGGAGAGAGATGCAAACGGCTTTTCTTTGGGGCTGGTTGCTCCCATTCATCATAGCTTCACTGGCCTGTGGGCAGAGCTACCCGGGTAAGGCCCTTCCTAGGGACCTCTCAGTTTCTCACTCCTGGCTTGGGAAATGAAAGCACACTGGAGAGCCCAATCTAGATTCCCGGCTACCAGTGAAGAGGTGACCTGTACTTCTTGGTTGCGCTCCCCGACTGGGCGAGGGTGGAGCGCTGCCTCTTCAGCCCTGAAAGCACAGCAGCGGACAAACGACAGCCTGAGCCTTGGCGGGGAGCCAGATGAGGACCAGGGTCCCAGCTTGGCGTTGCTAGGCAACTCCGGGAGGCGGGCCCAATGCAGAGAGAACGGGGTTTTGTCCCGCCTCTTCCACACCCCGTTGGCCGTTTTCTTCTTGGCCCCGCCCCCAAGCTGGTACTAGAAAACCCTGCGCCTTCTAATTACTCCGCCCCGGCGGGCGCTCCCTGACGTCACAGCGGACGCGCCCTGACGTTACGTCCGGCAGCGGCGACGATAGCGTCTCCGTACGGAGTCCTGGGCACGTACAGTCCGAGCAGTTGGTCGGTGGGGTGTGGAGTGGACGCCGCCTGGAACCAGTGGGGTCGGCGCGGGCAGGACTGGCCCGGGTGAGAAGGGCGGGGCGAGAGAGGGAAGGGCTGCCGCCGCTGTGTGCGCTGACCGGAGTTTGACCGCAGCCGCTTTTCGCACGGCCGCTCCGGACCTGTGGGCGCGGCGTGGGCTTCGCTCACCTGTCCTCAGCCGCCGCCCTCTCCCCCCATGGGTCTTCTCTCTTTGCCAGGCCTATCAGTTCGTGCTGATCCCCTGCGTCTTTCCCCAAACTTTGTTCCTTCCATTTGCTCCCCTTGATGAACCTGTCTCATCTCCCGCCAAGCCATGCAGCCTCCCCCCACCTAGTCCCCTTGCGCCCCTGCTACCCACTCGCTGGCCAACCGGATTGTGGATTGCTCTCCAGACCCCCGCCCCCCAGGGAGACTTTCCGTCTGTTTCTGTCTCAGCATGCACACTCTGATCTCGGTCTGAGTCCTCGTTGTGGTCAATGTAACTGAGTAGAGGTCACCTGTCTTTTCCCTGGCCTGGCAAGGGTGTCACTTATGCCTTCTTCCCCTCCAGACAGACCATGGACGGCTCCTTCATCCAGCACAGTGTGAGGGTCCTGCAGGAGCTCAATAAGCAGCGGGAGAAGGGCCAGTACTGCGACGCCACCCTGGACGTGGGAGGCCTGGTGTTCAAGGCACACTGGAGTGTCCTTGCCTGCTGCAGCCACTTCTTCCAGAGCCTCTACGGCGATGGCTCGGGGGGCAGTGTGGTCCTCCCTGCTGGGTTCGCCGAGATTTTTGGCCTCTTGTTGGACTTTTTCTACACCGGTCACCTCGCCCTCACGTCGGGGAACAGGGATCAGGTGCTCCTGGCAGCCAGGGAGCTGCGAGTACCAGAGGCCGTGGAGCTGTGCCAGAGCTTCAAGCCCAAAACCACAGTGGGACAGGCGCCTGGTGGCCAGAGTGTGCCGGGGAAGCCTGTCCCCAGGGACGTCAACAGCCACCTCAAGGAGCTGGCAGGCTTGGAGGGGGAGGAAGTTTCAAGGACTGTGGGTCAAGTGCCCAGAGGTCCGGAGCTCAGTGGCAGTCACAGCCCGCAGAGGCCCCAGCTTGGCCTCCCTGCTCAGATGGAGAGCCCCTCCTTCCTGCGAGGGAAACTCAAGCAGGCCCTGCAGCTTTGCGCCCCAGAGGACAAGGAACCTGAGGATTGCAAAGTGCCCCTGAGGCCCTTCGAGGCTGAAGGTGCCCAGCTGCAGGGCAGGAGTAACGAGGTGCTGTGCCCAGGGTGCTGGGAATGGGGAGGCGGGCACAGGGGGAGAGAGGGACACTTTTCTGGCATGAGCCAGACCCCAAGGTAGAACGTGTGTTATGCGGGTTTGAAATAGGCTTTCGCCAAACGGAGGAAACCGGCTCTGTCCTACAGCCTCAGGCTGACTTTTTGCAAGTCTCAGCTGTCGGCAGTTGCCAGCTGCTTGAGGTGGAGTAAGTGGCGTCAGGGTTGTGGTGCTTCCCCAGAGTAGTGAGATCCAGCCAGACTTCCAGCTCCCTGCAGACAGCCACTGGCCGCCGAATGCGAGATCCCGAGGCCGTCTGCCCCGGGATCCCGCAGGGAACAGAACAGACACGGGGACTCATCTCAGACGTGCCGGGCTTGGGCCTCGGGATGGGCCTGGAGGGAGCTGGCTGCCCCGTAGGTCCCCCCCAGCAGCCCTGCTGATGAATTTGCTGACGAGGCCCCCTCCTGCTGCCTCCGCTCTAGTGGGAAGTGGTGGTTCAAGTGGAGGACGACAGGGATGGCGACTGTGTCTCTGAGACAGAGGCTCTGCCGGCCAGGAGGAAATCAAATGCGCTCAGAAAGCCCTGCGCTGCCGAACCAGCCCTGGGCACAGGGGCCCCCGCGGCCGAGCCCCCAGAGAACAGAAAAGGTACAGCGGTGCCAGTCGAATGCCCCACGTGCCATAAAAAGTTCCTCAGCAAATACTACCTGAAAGTCCACAACAGGTAAACGCTCTGTTTTCCTATTTGCTTTTCCTGTCTCCATTCCCATTCGGGGGCTGGGGGCCTGTTCTCCCCACTTCCGGGCCAGGGGCCCCTCTCAGACCCACAGAGTGCTTGGTGCGGGGGCACCTCTGGTCTGCAGGGGGTGAGAACCGAGCCTCGGGTTGAAACTCTTCGTCCCCTTTTCCGATGGGCTGTGGTTGGAGTGGATTTGTGGACCCTTGTGGACGGGTTGCAACCGCTGTGGACCTTGACTCCCACCGGCTCCGGCCAGGGCCTGGGAGAGGCCCCAGCGTGGGCATTTCCGCAGCCCGACAGTGCGGGCTGTGGGCCACCGCGTCCTGGAGAGGCGGTGCTGCCTGGTTTCCCGGAAGTGTGAGCCTTGGGTGTCAGTGGAGCCTGAAGGACCGTTTGTTTGTCGGATGCTGTAGCGTCAGATCAGGAAACCAAGTGCCACGTGGCGCTGTTGTAACTTAAAGCAATTACAATTAAATAAATCCGGTCCCTCCGACATACTGGTCATCGCAAGTGCTCAGCAGCCACACGTCGCTGGCCGTGCAATGGGACAGTGTAGGCACAGGGTGTTCCACTGTTGCTGAGGGCTCCCCGGGAGGGGGCTGTGCCAGTTTCTGCAGGATCTCCAGGGATGGCAGCTAGGTGACGAGCCTTCCAGTCCTGCCTCCCCCTCGCCCCAGACGTCACTGGTCCACCATGGTGCCCTTTTCTTGCCAGGTCGGGGCCACATGTGTTTTCTCAGTGTGACACTGGGACGCCACAGGTGGCCGACTGGAGTTGGAGCTGAGAGGAGTGGAACCCGTTTACTCTCCCTGCTTTGGGGGGGTCCTGGTGTGGGAGGCGCCCTGGGGCGATCCACATCTGCCTGGTCACTCCCCAGTGTAAGGCTGGGCTGGGCTGCAGGCTGCTGGGCTGGGGTGGGGGTGTGTGAACATTGAGATGGAGAGACCCGGGAATGAGGCCCGAGAGGTAGGGGGCATGCCCGCTGTACCCTCCCAGGCCCCCAGGCCTTTTCTCGGTGGACGTGGGTGGCACGGGAGGGTCCTGTGCAAAGCAGTGATAAGGGCCGACTGTTCACGAGTTCCTTTGACCGCTGAAAGATACCAAGAGACAGGTGTGGAGCCGACAGGCGGGAGGCTCAGGCAGCGGCCCGGGGCTGGTTGGCCGCACTAGGGGGTAGCCGGAGGCGAGGCGGAGTGGCCGGCTCTGGCCACGGTTTTGAAGGTGGAGTCCACAGAAGTTACAGGCAGGCTGAGTGGTTTCTCCAGTGAGTCTGGACCCAGGGGTTGTTCCTGCCTTCAAAGAGATGGGCAGAGCTCCAGGGTGGCCCCTCAGGCCTGGAGCGAGGCCCCCCCTCCTCCTGCAGGCTCACCAGCCATATGGTGAGCCACTGGGAGCCAGAGGGGGCACTGGGGGAGGGGGAGGCTGAAAGTCGCTCAGCCCCCATACCCTCTGTGGCTTCTCCTGGCAGGAAACACACTGGCGAGAAGCCCTTCGAGTGCCCCAAATGTGGGAAGTGCTACTTTCGGAAGGAGAACCTCCTGGAGCATGAGGCCCGGAACTGTATGAACCGCTCAGAACAGGTACTTAGGGGCTGGCCCCGGCCCCGTGGGCAGGGGCCTGCTAGCCTGTGTGTTCCTGCGGTTGGGAGGGGCCCCCAGGAGACTCAGATGGGACTGTAAACTCGAGAGCTGCAGGGGTCTTGGATGCCATCGAAGATGACTCCCTGGTATTACAGGTGGGGACACAGGTCCCAAGAGTGAAAGGGACAGCCCAAGAGGCATTTCGGGTTTGCCTGCCCGGCCCCTGGGCTTTGGAGAAGTGGCACCGTGGTGTGCAGTGGGTGGGGGGTTGCTGGGAAAGGCCACCTGGCTACTCCCTTCCCCCCACCGGCTGGCCTATTCAGTGGGGCCGGCCAGATCCCGCCCCCGCGAGGCCTGCTGCCGGGGCAGGGGCTGCAGGCGAGGCCGCTGGGCCCCTGCCCCCAGCCTGCCGGCCTGAGAAGGGCCTGGTGCGGTGGGTCTGCGGCAGTCAGGGTCAGGGCAGGCGGGTTACGTGTCGCCCTCTCCTACCCTAGCGGCCCCCTCCTCGGGCAGACTCCTCCCAGCAGCGAGTGGAAGCCCGGGCAGAGGCCGCCGTCGCAGGCAGAGGCCCCCCCTGACGCCGGCCCCGCTTGCCCCCCACACTGCCAGGTCTTCACGTGCTCCGTGTGCCAGGAGACCTTCCGCCGGAGGATGGAGCTGCGGGTGCACATGGTGTCCCACACGGGGGAGATGCCCTACAAGGTCAGGCTCCGCCTGTCCCTGCGGCTGTGGGCCACGGGGCAGCCCCAGGATCCCTCCCACCGAGCCCTTTACTTGGGATGGTGTCAGGCGCCTCCCTGGCCAGCTTCAAGGAACCCAGCCTTTCCTGCCCATGCAGTGCCCCTGCACCTTCAGGTGGGGCCGCTGGTCCTTTCCGGGCCCTTGTTTACTTCCACGGAGGGCAGCCTTTTACCAGCGCATCCTTCACCCAGTCAGGGGGCCTCCAGCATCTCCAGCTGGGCACTGCCCTCTGGTCCCCGCAGAGCCTGGGGGTGGCTGGGGGTGCCTGGGGTTTGGGGGATGGGTTGCCTCAGGTGCCTGTGGGCCTGTCTTCCAGTGCTCCTCCTGCTCCCAGCAGTTCATGCAGAAGAAGGACTTGCAGAGTCACATGATCAAGCTGCACGGAGCCCCCAAGCCCCACGCTGTAAGTGCCAGGCCGTGCCGAGGGCTGGGGCCAGCACACTCCGCTGCCAGGACCGGAGCTGCTCCAGAAGGGCGGCCTTGCGGGTTCTGCCGTGCGAGGTGTTCGGGCCGGGGCGGGGGAGGGCTCCGGGGCAGCCTCCCGCCGCCCTCACCCTGACTCTGGCCCTGCTCCCTCTGCCCACGCCCCTCTGCCCTGCAGTGTCCCACCTGTGCCAAGTGCTTCCTGTCCCGAACGGAACTGCAGCTGCACGAGGCTTTCAAGCACCGCGGGGAGAAGCTGTTTGTGTGCGAGGAGTGTGGGCACCGGGCCTCAAGCCGCAATGGCCTGCAAATGCACATCAAAGCCAAGCACAGGTGGGGGTTGGCCCGTCTTCCCCCGGGGCCTGGGCCAGCTCCGGGCCAGCGAGGGGGCCCAGGAGTCTGTTTGCTGACACACGGAACAGAGTTTTTTCCACCCTGAGTGTGGCACCTGCAGAGGCATCGGAGGGATGAGCAAGTGTGCCAATCAGAGGCTGGGGGAGGGCATTCCAGGCTGACGAGACTGTACTCCCCTGGGCAGAGTCTGTTTCCGGCGCTCCAAGCTGGAGCTGGTACCCCTTTCCTGGCGCTGCCCAAGCCCTCCCTCCACCAGGCAGCTCATCCAAACCTAGGCCCCTCCAGCGGCTCAGGCAGGCTCGCCTCGGCCTTGCTGATTCCTCAGCTCGGGCCAGGAGGGCTCCCAGCTGCAGGGGAGCGAGGGGCGCCCTTCCCTCATCATGGTCTCTGCCTGTGCCCCCACCCGGACAGGAACGAGAGGCCTTTCGTCTGCGAGTTCTGCAGCCACGCCTTCACCCAGAAGGCCAACCTCAACATGCACCTGCGCACACACACGGGCGAGAAGCCTTTCCAGTGTCACCTCTGTGGCAAGACCTTCCGCACCCAAGGTGAGGCAGGCCTGTCCCCCGCTGCCCTCGTCCCAGGGCTGCGGCCAGGAGACTGGACCCTCGTCTGTCCCCACAGCCAGCCTGGACAAGCACAACCGCACCCACACTGGCGAGAGGCCCTTCAGCTGTGAGTTCTGCGAGCAGCGCTTCACGGAGAAGGGGCCCCTGCTGAGGCACGTGGCCAGCCGCCACCAGGAGGGCCGGCCCCACTTCTGCCAGATCTGTGGGAAGACCTTCAAAGGTGCCTGGGTTTTCCAAGCCCTCACCCCGCGTCCGTCCTTCCAAGCCCTGGGTGGAGGAGAGGGCTGGGCCATCCCCACTTCCCGCTCACTGGGGTTGGAGGGTCTCCACGGGCTTCCACAGGCCCCTCCTCAGCAGGGCACCCCAGTGATCTCTCCCGTTCCCTGTGGTTGTCGGCTTCGACTCGAGTGGAGGGGTGGAAGCTCCCCAGGGTCGGCACTGTCATCTGGGTGGGGGGGGCGCGCTGAGCAGTAGCTGAAACCCGGAGGACTAGGCCTAGGGCAGGGCCCTGCCATTTGCCCAGTTCCTGCCCTTCCTGACCCTCCCCTGCCGGGCTCCCTCCCCCCGCAGCGGTGGAGCAGCTGCGTGTGCACGTCAGGAGGCACAAGGGCGTGAGGAAGTTCGAGTGCACAGAGTGTGGCTACAAGTTCACCCGGCAGGTAGGCCTGGGGTCACCTCTCCCGCCCCCCGGCCCCTCCCAGCCCAGCCCTGAGACCCCTGCCCCCTAGGCCCACCTGCGGAGGCACATGGAGATCCACGACCGCGTGGAGAACTACAACCCTCGGCAGCGAAAGCTCCGGAACCTGGTCATCGAGGACGAGAAGATGGTGGTGGTGGCGCTCCAGCCGCCTGCGGAGCTGGAGGTGGGCTCTGCTGAGGTCATCGTGGAGTCCCTGGCCCAGGGCGGCCTGGCGCCCCAGCTCCCGGCCCAGAGACTGTGCGCGGAGGAGGGCTTCGCAGGCCCAGGTGTTGTGGGGCCCTCGCTGCTCATCGCAGCTGCCATTCCCGAGGACTGCGACACCTAGCCCTCCCCGCCCCCGCCACACCCACGTGGCTCCAGCCCCCAATAAACCACGTGGCTTTGGACTTGATTGTTTTGTTCCCTGGGTTACTCCAGGGGCCTGCTGCTTTCCGCCCCACCTCCCAAGAAGTGGTGCCCTGGCTGCTCCCGACCTCAGCCACCCCTTCCCCCTTGTTGGAAGCTCTCAGCAAAGTGACATCTGGGCAGGGAGTTCAGGGAGCCAGGCCTCTGGTCCAGGAGGCTGTCACCTGTCTCCCAGCCCTCCTTTCGTCAGGGTGTTAGGACTGGGAGCAGAGCCACACTCAGCAGTAACATTCTGAGCACTCCTGGGGGCCTGAGGAGGGTCAGGCTCGTGGGTCGGCAAGCTCTGGACCCCGGTGGCTGCTGGCCTGCAGGTGAGACCCTTCCTTGGGGGGTGAGGCGGGCGCTGAGCATAGGTAGCTTGCCCAGGAAGCCTGGGGCACGGGCAAGGCCAGGCCTGGAGTGCTGACAGGTCCCCTGCCTCTGTGATATGGGGACCCATGGAGGGTGGGGTGCTGTTTGTCATGGGTGCTGGAGGCAGGTTGCATCAAAATCTCCCCAGCTCATTTGTAGATCTGTGGCCTGGGGCAAGCCCCATTTCCTCCTCTTTTAATGGAACCTGTAACAGTGTGACTCCAATAGGTGAGGGTTAAGTGAGGGCCCGCTGCCCCGCAGCCACCCCGACCTCCCCTGGGGTGGGGGCTGCTCTGAGGACGGCTCCCCTCTGGCACTGCAGCTGGGTGCCCAGAGCAGAAGCCCCGACAGGCCAAGCCTGCAGGCCTCTTGTGACGCAGCCCTGGAAGTCAGCGTTGCTTCTGCCAGGGGCCCCAGGCCCTCGGTGGGAGGGATGTCGGAATCAGCACAGATATCAGCTGGCCCCCCGGAGGGGCAATGGTCAAGACCCCGAGAACCTGGGCCAGGCCCAACTTGAGTCCCATCACAGGAGGTCCCTGAAACACCAGCCCCTTGCTGTGCCGAGTCCCTCCTGGAGGTTGAGGAGGAGCCCCTGTCTCCTTTTATTCCTTGACCACTAGCTCCAGGGTAACAAGCTCAAGTGCAATCAGTGACTGACACCCAGGTCGTGAGCTGAGCTGCGTGAGCTGCTCGGAGCTGTTGGGCAGACGTGGTAACGAGGAGTCAAGTACGGCCTCAGAGTGCTCCCTCCCCGGCGAGCAGCAGCCTGCTCCTTGGGCTCAGCAGGCCTGCTTCTCTGCAGATGTGGGGAGCCTTCCTGAGCTTCACGGCCTCTTCCGGGCTCCTCCAGTTCTGCACCCTGACCCTGCCAAATCCCAGGATCTCCCAGAGAGAGGGAGGCTCAGCGGGAGGGAAGACACCTGGAGGAGGGGCTGGGTGCTGGCAGGTGGAGTCCGGGAGGCTGAAAGCAGCTTTGGAGCGCAAGGCCCAGACTCAGCCACCAGCGTCCGTCACATCTTGGCTTGGCTGTCTTCTTCCTCCAATTTGTACCTTGTAATGAGTCACGTCGAGAAAGGACCTGAAAAGCTTTGTCCCAGGGCCATTAGCAGGCGTCCCGGGCACTCCACAGAGCCCTTCCCCGCCGGCACAGAGGCGGCCCCAGTGTTTGAACTCGACCAGGTTTCCAAGACGCAGCTGCAGCACGATAAAGGCAATGACACTGCGTGTATAGGAAACATTTTTATTTCAAAAAGTACATATTGGAGGCACCCTAAAACCTTACAGGGTTCTGGACATGGAAGCCTACAGAACAGACAAATAAATACGCAAACCTGCCCACTTTCTGGGGTTGAACCTGGGTGCAGGACACCGGAGGGGTCTCTGAGTCATAAATACACAATACGTCATAGATCAGCAGCATTAAATACTACCACCGAACTCTCATAACTTAACTTGTCTGGTAGACAGACAAAGGTGTGTGCATTCAACACGCCGGCACAGCCCCATCCCCAGCTGGCCCAGCCCTCTGACCCGAAGTCAGTGTATGGACATCGGTAAGGGGTGGAGCTTGCAACCTGGAACCTCTCAGGGGGAGCCGGGGAGCAGACAAGCCAGAAGGGCGTCCTGGACCCCCCGCTGGAGTCTGGAGGGACTGGCTGTTGCTAAGGCTGCTGCCTCTCCTCCCCACCCTTAGTCTTTTAAACCAAAGACAGAGTCTGGGTGGTGACCTGGAAAAGGACGCAAACCCAGCCCTCTCCATCACCTGGGCCATCGCCAGACAGTGGGTGGTCCGGCCTGTGAGGGCGGTCACAGTGAAGGACTGAGGGGAGCCCGGGACACTGGCCCCTGCCCTGAGAGCCTCTACAGGGAGTGCCAGAGAAAGGCTGGTTTTGCAAGAAAAACAAGAGCGTTTGCAACCCTGTCTCAACCGCAAAGCTTTATATGATACCTCGCTTGCCCAGGCCTTGGCCACGCCCAGCTGGAAGGAGGAGAGGAGCACTCAGCTCCCACGACCACAGCACAGGCCACCCTCTGCAAAAGTCACACCTTCTCAAGCTGCCGAAAGGCTCTCCGTGGAGACAGCCCCGAGGAAGAGAGCCAGGAGTCCCCGAGCCCAAGGCCCACAACCTCCCCCTGGGAGCTCCGAGATGACCTGTCACAGCAGTCTCCACGTCACCCATGTTGCAAGTCCCCGCACTAACCAAGCAGGGCGGTCTGTGGCACCGAGCTCAGTGCCTAGTGTACCATCAGGGTTCGATCAATCCCGAGCGGCCCGGCCCTGCCTGCTGATGCCTGCCACCACCAGGTCACAAGCCATCATGCCCGGCAGCCTCTGCCTGCAAGGGAACCGAAGACAGCCACCCCAGAGCACAGAACAGCTGCCCCTGGGAAGTGAAGCGAGGGCTGTGGAGAGGCCAGATGGGACCCGACTCACCCAGGGGAACACTCAGACCGGGAGGGGTGAAGGGAGAGACCCGGGGAGGGTGCCCAGGGAGCAGAGGCCCGGGGCAGGACGCAGCACTGCAGGGCCAACCCCGCCTGCCCTCCAGCAGTGCCTGGCGCACAGAGGGTGCGGCGACCAGGGGAGCAGCGAGCCCAGGGGGATGGGAGGGGGCAGCTGTGAGCTGAGGCCACTCCGGCAGGGTGTCCGGACCACAATGTTTAACCTGAAGTGACGACACCCCACTGGAGGACCCACCCAATGGCCTGAAGACCACAAGGCTTCCTCCCCAGAACCACGGCCGTGTGGCCAGAAAGGGTCTTATGTGGCACTTGGTGACGCAACACTGCTAGCCCTGGCTCCTCCCGGTGAGGACACATCTTCACTCAGTTCACCGGGAAAGGCTGCTCGGCGAGCACTCACTTTCAATTACCTAACGAGGAACATGCAAACACCCTCCTCTCTGGAGGGAAGGCAAACTACAGCAAAGCTACGCCAGGACCTTGAGGGGACAGGACCACCCAATCCTCGAAACCACCCCCACTCCCAAAGGGCCCCTGCACCGCGGGGCTCCCTGGGAGCTCCTGGAGCCCCGCCCCCAGCCCGCAGCCCGCAGAAAGCGCCCGCAGGCCTCTGCAACCCATCACCGACCACACCGGACCCTGCTTCCGAGTGCCCCCTTCACTTAAGGGAAGGCCAAACTGCGTTTCAAACCCTGGAACCAACCCCAAGGCCACACTGCCCGGGGCCTGCCTTAGCAGAGACGGGATTCTGGACCTCAGGCTGGCCGGAGCGCCTGCAGCCGCCTGCCTGGCCGGGCTTCAAAGGCCAGCTCCCCGGGCCTCCCAGGAAGGAGTGAGCCACGACCTTGCACCCACAGGCTCTCACCCTCTTACACCCCAACGAGTCCCGAGGGGTCCCGCAGGGCGCAAGTGGAGCACAACAACAGACCAGCCGGTGGGGGTGGGCAAAGCCGGCCAGTGCCTGCCTCAGCCCCGGTCCCCTGCAGACAGCAAACACTTGGCAGATCCCTCTGAGCCCCCTTCGAGGTCCCACCGCCCTGAGCCCCTGGGCCTGAGCTCCCCTGCTGGAGGCCCACCCCTACGAGGGGTGTTTCGGTGCGTGACCCCCTTCGTCTGGGGAGACCGTTTGCTAGAATACCCGGCACTGGACGTGAAGTTTGGGGCCCCGCTGCAGCCACGGCCAGCCTGACTCCCAATGCCCAAGGCAGAAGGGCCTGTGGGAAGGTAGGCCTAGGCCGTTCTCGGGCTCTCGGGGGAGGACCTGTCCCCCTCCGCTCACGCCCCGAAGTGGTCCTCCTCTCCTGAGGTGGGAGCCAGCCAGTCGATGCTGGGAGACAGACCACTGGGTGTGTGTGCGGGGGTGACCTGCTGGAGCCAGAGACGTGTGCCGGCAAAGAGACAGCTCTTCCTGGACCGAGGGAGGGGTGCTCACAACTGGCCTTGGCCCCAGCGGTTGTGACTTAGGTTCTAGGCGCACAGAACGACCCAGGCGTCGGACCCCGAGGCTCGCTCAGCAGCCCAAGAGCCCCTGTTCCACCTGGTGAGCCCGACCTGTCCTTGGGCACGAAGGAGGGGGTCGTCACCCCCCGAGGTGCCGGGTTACCTGCACCGAGGCCCTCCCTGGGCCAGGCCGGGGCTAGTGCAGCTCCTGAGGGTTCTGGGGTGGCCGGGGCTGGCCCACGTCCATGTCAACGGTGCTGCTGTCAAGCTCGAAGCCGCGCCCACCTGAGGGCGTCTGGGGCATGAACTGGCGGAAGATGCTGACACTCCCGTGCCAGAAGGTGGGCTCCGGGAGCCGGCCTACCACGCTCCACGCCCGAGTCTCAGGGTCATAGGCCTCCACCACGTCCGAGAGTTCAAACGTATTGTCATAGCCTCCCGAAACGTACAGCTTCCCTCCGAGGACGGCCAGGCTGCCCCCCACGTGCACCTGTGGGCCAAGGGGGACAGGTGAGTGGTGGCCGGCAGCCCGGGTGTGGCAGAGCTCCCGCAGCCCCTCTCCGTGGAGACGGTGCCTGCGGCCCCACCACCTCTGGCCTTGGCACTGGGAGCCGTGCTCCACACACGCCCTGGGGCAGGCCAACGCCCTCAATATACCCACCTAGGAACACGGGCCCCACACCTAGTCCCTACGGTGGTGAGGGGGCTAGAGGGGCACTGAGTCTCCCTGTGAGTGTCCCTGGCCCTCTAAGGCAGGTACGACTGTCCTCCCCACCTTAATGATAGGAAAATGGAGCCTTGTGCAGCTGAGGATCAGAGTTGGGACTTGACCCGAAGCCTGGGCTCCGAGCTATAGGGCTGGACCACCCCATCTTTCTCAGACTTGCTGTAATGCGTGTGTGTAGCTCACATCGGGGGAAAGCATAACATTACATTTCTGAAGCGTAAAGATGCTAAGCTGTGATGCTGTGACTTCTGACATGCAGAGGCACCATGAGAGCAGGTTTGGAAATTCTAAGGAAGGCGGGGGGAGATGGTGGTGGATGTAGGTGGAGTGGGGGCTAAGGGGATCGCCCACGTGGCCAACCACTGCCCAGGCTTGCTGGTCCTGTGACACCGTCCAGCTTGGCCCCCCTCTTCTCAACAGGCAGAGAGAGAGTGAGACCCCGATCCGGCAGCAGCGGCAGTGTGGGTGCCTGCTCAGAGCACACAGCAGGTGCTCAATAAATGCTTTACTCCCGAGAGCAGCCCCTGGAGAGCTCTCTGTGTGACCCTGTCCGCTTGGCTGTCTGCCTGTTCACCTGCACCAGCCACACTGAGCCGAGGGCTTGTTCTACGAACACACCAAGCACACCCCCGCTCCAGGGCCTTTGCACGTGCGTGCCCCCACCCTCACCCCACTGTGGCACACGCTTCCCCAGCACGCTGTCTGCCTCATGGCGGCTCATGCTTCCGACACGGGTGCATTTACCTGATTCATAGATGGGATCTTGTCCCATTCATTCTTCGTGGGGTTATACACGTCCACCTCGGCAGAGTCATCCCTGTGGGGGGAGGGGAGGCGGGGGGTCAGAACGAGAAGGGAGTACTCCCAGGTGCAAAGCACCAGAGAGGAGGGTCCTCTAAGCTTGTCGTCTTTGGTGTCACCTGACAGCCCAGTGGCCAGTGGGACCGCATCCCCGATTTTAGGCCCCACACCTACCTCAGGCCTGGCTTCTAAAGCCAGAACCCAGCCTTGCCCCCTAAACTCAAAGATCGCACCCTCAAGGTGCTTAACCCTTCCCCTACCACCCAGCCCCCCTCTCTGAGGCCACACTGGCTGCAGATCCGGAACTTACCAGGGTCCTTCCCACCCACCTCCTACTCATCCTTTCAACTTGGACCTGGCCACCTGCGCAGGACAGCCTTTCAAAGCTGACCGGGCCAGGCCAGCCCCACTCAACCACCGCACACTGCCACGGGCCCCAGAACCATCCTCCGCCACTGCCCGCGCCCCCACTGTCAGCCCCGAATCCCACCCCGTGCACTGCTGTGTCCTTGGCGCCCAGCAGGGTAACGGCGGCTCCAGGAAGGAAGACGCCCCGATCCCTGCGACCAAAGGCTCCAGGGCACGGCCCTGAAAAGCAGAGGCGCTGCCCCAAGAGAGAAGTAATGACCGCAGACCAGGGCTCAGCAGGAGGGCCCGATGGTAAACATTTGGGGCCCTCTCTAGGGAGAAGGGCAGCCACCAGCACCCCCAAAAAGCCTTATGTCAGAAGTGCAGAAATCTGAACTCCACACTTTTCACATGACACATGACAGCACTCCTGCTTTGGCTTTTTCCCTCCAATTACTTCACGACGGAAAGGCCCACACTGTGAAAATAAGGCCAGAAGCCAGCGGGCCGCCCGCCCCAGGCAGAGACGGCGCAAACTGCAACCAGACAGGTCAGGCTGGACAGCGCTGCCAGCCCCCATCTGCAGAGAGACCTTAAATGGGGACCAGGGTGGACATGGCTGGGGGAGGAGGGCGCCACTGCTTCCAGGACAGAAGCAGTCCAGGGTGCGGGAGGACGCCTTCCCAACAGGAGCTGCCCCGTAGGTGCGGTCCAGGGAGGGGGCTCTGCGGGCCATCAGGCACCAGGGAGCACACACAGGGCGGTTCTGGGACAGACACAGAAGCGCGTCGGACACAGGCGTTCCCTGCACTTGAGGGAGCAAGGTCGGGCCTCCACTGGTCACCAGAGGACAAACAGGGGCGGGGTCTGCGGGGTCTTTCCTTCCTGACTGCTCACTTTCTCAGCTGGGCGGGGGGAGGGGCAGAGCTGAGCCCACCTTCCCTGGCCCCCCATAGCTTAGGGCAATCCTTACAAAGGCTGAGGATGGGTGCGGGGGGCACCCTAATGCTTCCATGGGGACTGGCTTAGTGATGGCAAATGACTGAGACCAGGAGGCACTGGGGCCTCCGGGCAGCAGACTGGCCCTTGGGCACACCTGGCTCTAGGACCACAGGGAGAAAGGACGTTCTCAAAGACACTGGGACCCGGCCAAGGGGCTGGCACTCTGATGGGCTGTATTTATAGCTGTCTCCACCCCCGCCCTGAAGACAGCTACCAGGACTTAGGGAAGGAAAGCTGGGGGAAGGGTCAGATGATGTTTGTAACAGGACTGGGGGCTCGGAGCAGACCGCAGTTCCTGGCCTATGGTGATGCCTGGCCCTTTGGCCACTTGCAAGTGACACCACCTCTGTCTGAATGTGCTCACCACAAAGCCTGAAAAGGAGAGGGGAGGGAAAGCTCGGATGGTGAGGGTTCAGGGGTGCTGAGAAGCAAAGCGCACCCTTCTTCTGAGGCGCCCAATTCAAAGCCTCAGACCAAAAGGGGACAGAGGGGAGTACTGCTCATCCTTTCCCCTTCCCTCCTGGGCTGTGCCTTAGGCAGGCTCCAGGCCAGGGAGGGGAGCAGCAGGTGGAAACAGCAGGTGGGGGCTCCTGGCTCCCCGGATGCCCACGGGCCCACCAGGAGGTGGCATTTGGCTCTGACTAGCCAACAAGACGGGCAGATGCTTGCTGACCCTACGGCCGCCCACCTCCGCTCCACGCTGCCAGGGCTGCAGCCTGCCCAGGGAGGCGGTGATGCGGCGATACCACGCAGGGACCTGGACAGGTGTCCTCGCTTCAAACCTCGTACCACCCCTTGAAGCCCGTGGCTGGAAGTCCCCTGTCCACATTGGCCTGTTCTGCCATCCGTGAGTCAGGGACGACGGTCACGGAGGCCAGCAACGAAAACGCCCAGGACGCAGGCGACACAGCATTCGGCCCGCCCAGGCCCCAGTGTGAGCTGACCGCTGTCATCACCCCACAGGTGGCTTTGGGGCCTGCTCAGCACCAGCTCCCTCCCCGGTCCAGAGTGGCCATGGGACCTCGGACAACGGCAAGTGTTGGGCAAGACTCACAGGCCCTGTCGGTGCCAGGCCAGGTGGGGAGGGGCTGCTTTAAACAGAGCGGGTGGGGCTGACCCAGCCACCTGGCCTCTCGTACCTGGAGGCAGGGCCCCCAGCCCCCGGCCTGAGTTTGGTGGGCACTCTGCGGGGTGGGCAAAGGGTCCCACTGCCGAAACCACACTTCGCCCAAAGACCCGAGTACCCAAAAGAGGTCTCCTCTGGTCCTTTCCAGGCTCAGAGCCCCCGAGAGAGGACCAGGTCCTGCTCAACAACAAAGGCCACGCGAGAGCCGCCAGCGCCTCAGGGGGTCCTCCAGGTGTGAGTCCAGCCAAAGGGGCACGTTTTACTTCGCATCTAGGAAAGTTCTCGGAAGGGACCTGACCCACCACGCTTGGGATCCCCTGACTAAGAAAACCTAGAAGCCCACGGAAAGCGCCCTGAGAACTAGCAGGACAGAGGCCACAGGCCACGAAGACCCAGGCGGGCCACAGGCTCCTCGTCCGTGAAGGGAAGAACAAGGCTGGTGTGCCTGGCACGAGGGCCTGGTCAGAAAGGTCACGCGGTGGCCGTGGCCCACGGGGACTCACCTGATGAAGTACATGAGTCCGTTCAGAGTCACGGTCTTGGGGGCGAAGGACCAGGGCGGGAGCTGGCCGCAGTCCACCAGCGACCAGAGATCGGTGTCCGGGCGGTAGCACTGCATCACCATGGTCTCCTTGCCGGCCAGGGAGCCGATGGCGTAGAGCCGGCCGCGGCAGGCGGTGGTGGAGCAGTTGTCCATGGGGTAGGTCATGGGCTGCAGGGCCTCCCAGGAGTCGGTGGTGTGGTCGTAGCGCTCCGTGCTGTCCGAGGCCACCACGTACAGCAGCCCGTCCAGCACAGAGGAGCTGTGGTACTCGCGGGCCTTCAGCATGGGCGCCACCTCCGTCCACTCGTTCACGCTCGAGTTGTACCTCCACACGCAGTCGTACAGCCTGGAGCCGTCGGACCCACCTGCGGGGGCACACACGTCAGTCCATGCCCGCTGGGGGTGGGTCACCCGCCCACGCCTCCCCCGAACTTCCAAGAGGGCCACTCCAGGGGAGAGATGGACCTCCCGGGGCCTGGATGGAAACGCAGGTCCTCTCTCACCAATGCCCAGGCCGGGGGCTCCGCGCTGGGGCTAAGGCAAGGCAGATGCCCCCCGGTCATGCCTCATGCCATAGTAACACCTCCACGTCAGTCCTGACTCGGCTGGTTGGAACGTCTTCCCGCCAACCAAAACGTCGCGAGTTTGCTTCCCCGTCAGGGCACGTGACTGGGTTGCAGGTCTGGACCCCAGTCCACGTGAGTGTGAGAGGCAACAGGTTGGTGTTTCTCTCTCTCACATTAAAGTTTCTCTCTCTCCCTTTCCCTCTCTCTAAAATTAGTGAGCACATCTGCAACTGAGGATACAAATAAAAAAAATAAACCTCCCAATCTCTGCAGGCCAAGCAAAGGCCCTGGGGCTGCCATTCCTAGCACACAGCAGCCCCCCGTCTAGACCCCACACGTGCCGTCGGGCGCCTGGACCAGGCCAGGACCTCGGGCCGTAGAGTCAGTTCTCCGGGTCACGCAAAGCACGTGAGTGGGATGCACAAGGTCTTGTCCACAAATCCTAGGCTTCCTGGCCATCCCCTGACCCGGGCTGCGCCAGCAACAGCTGAGAAGAAGGCTACTTCGAACTGCGAGCAAGACCCGACACAGAAGGGACTGCCCCGGGTGGACTTCTGGGCTCTGGTTCTTGGTTTAGGAGCAGGTTAGCGACGTGTCTTGTCTGGGAAAACTCATCAAGGTGTACAAATACGGCATGGAGCAAAATCAGTAGTCCACTTTCAAGTACAATGTAGACATATACTCTTCTGTCCTTGTTTCAAAAAACAACTTAAAACAAAACAAAACAACCAAAGCCCAATGGCCTGGACTGTGATCGTGAATGAAACCAGTCTGCCTGGGAGCTTGAGCCCCCCCACCCCGTGAAGGGTCCCCAGGACCCCGGGGTTGCATCCCTGCTCTGAGGACGGCGCCACAGCACAGCTAAGAGGGCATTCCATCCGGCTCGCAGTCCTGAGCTTTCCAAAGGGAGAACCCAAGTTGGGCGAAGCCTGCGCTGCGGGCCTGCTTCCTTCTACGGGAGAAGCGGGTCTGAGGCAGCTGAGACCGTGCTCTCCCCAGCGACATTCCCTACAGGCAGCTGTTTGGAACGACCCAGCCACCTGTCTACACCCATTAGCTGCTCGGCTGAGACATTTATGGAAGCGCGTGCAGAGTTGGGGCCGGTGTGACCAGTTTGGGAAGGGAATTCCTTGGCCAGGCTTGGGGGCAGGGGCATGGTTCCCCAACAACACAGGGCTGACTTCAGATTGCAAAGGGGCTGCTTCCGGGAGATGCCAGCAGAGGCTGGACCTGGAGCCCTCGGCCCAGGAAGCTACAGCCACAGAATGGAGCGTGTCCTTAGGCTGGGATGCCTCCCACTTGTCAGCTCCGAGTCCCGAGGGAACACTGGAGCAAGTCTCAGATCTGGCTTTCTCCCGGGTGTGCCCGGCGGGGGCCCAGCCCGAGGCTCCCAGCCTGATAACAGCCCTGTATAGGGCCGTGAATGCACACTCGGTAGTTCCTTATATAGCCGCCACAGGGAACGCCCCATCTCACCCCACAGAAGCTGGCAGCCTCCTGTTTGCACCAGGATTTATCCTTAATAAAAAATGTGGGAGAAGCCCAGAACTGGGGCGGGCTGGGGCCCGCCCAGCATGACTCGGCAGTGTTTTGGGGTTTGAGCCAAGTAACTGGAAGAAAACCTCTTAGCATGTGACTATGTTTACAGTCGCTGGGAAGGGAGCAGCCTAAACACCATGTGACTCACAGCTTGCATCCCAAGTGCAAGCCCAAGGGAAGCTAGTCAGTGGTGACAACATTCGGGCATCTGGAGGCCCTGGTGGCTCAGCTGGGAGAAATCCCTGGGAGGGGAGAATGGATGTGTCACAGGGCGTAAACCCCAGGCCTGTCGCTAGATCTCTTAGGGATAAAAAGAAAGCACCCATTGTGCAGGGTGAATGCCCCAGTATCTTCCAACCAGAGGGTGGGGGGAGTGGCACCTCCCTGAAAGGAGTGGACTACCCAGGCATGCCCCGCAGTTCGTGAAAGAAAACCACAAGCGGCAGTTTGTCCCCGCTCACACAAGGGGCTCTTCTTTTAGGTCCAAAGTATCGACCCTAGAATCGTACCCACCGGCCAGCTTGAGGGAAAGGGAAGTGACCGCTTGTACTCAGGTGCGATCCCAGACTCGGCATTCTGTGGGTTTCTTGGTAAGGTAAACATGCTCCCTCCCGCAGGGGTGCAGGAAACCAACCCCAGAAACTCCTGCCGGGGGGTGGGGGTGGGCGGCCCAGATTCCTCCCGACGAGTCCACTCACCCGTCACGTAAATGTCGTTGCCAAGCGCTACGATGCTGTAGCCCCCGCCCAGGTGGTCAGGAAACTCGGCCAGGTAGCGCCATTGGCCCGTCTGCGGGTTATAGCAGTCGACGGTGACCAACTCGTCGCAGTCCTGGTCGCAGCCGCCCACGAGCACGAGGATCTCAGCGAGGCCGGTAGAAGGGCGCGGGCGCATTCGGGGACAGGGCCCGCGGTCGTGGCGGTCGTAGCGCGCCGCCTGGAAGTCGCGCGCCTCGCGCAGGAGGCGCAGACAGGGAGGGCAGCGCGCCACCAGCGGCTCGGCCTCGACGTGCGCCAGCAGATAGAAGCGGCGCACGAAGGGGAGGCGCACGGCCTCGAGCAGCTGCGGCCAGTGAGCTGCGCGGCGCGGCGGGTCGGCGCGCACCCAGCGCAGCGCCAGCTGGTAGGCGGCCTCCTCCTTGGGCACGCACAACCCGTCGTCGCGCAGGTAGCGCAGCAGGCGCGCCAGCGGCAGCCGTTCCAGCTGCTCGGCGCCCAACTCGCCCACGTGGCGCAGAATGAAGCGCTGTGCCGCGTTCGCCAGCCCGGCGCAGCTGAAGGCCTCGGCGAAGTCCTGCATGTCCAGGCAGTTAGCCAGGTCTAGCTGCTGCTGCAGGAAGGCGCCGCACGCCTCCTTCACCGCCGGGAACTGCAGCAGGTCGGCGGCGCGCAGCAATGGCTCGGCGTTGTCGCCGCTCACGGCCACGCGGCCAGTATAGCTGAAGTCCAGCAGTAGCTGCAGCATGTCTGGCGGCACGCCGTGCAGGCGCACCCGCTCGGCGCGGCTCTCGCGCAGCTGCCCGGCGAACATGGCGCGGAAGTAGGGGCTGGCGGCAGCCAGCACAGCTCGGTGCGCCGGAAAGTCGCGCCCGCCCGCCGCCTCCAGGGTCACGTCCAGGAACTTGCGCTCCGCCCGGAGCTGGCTCAGGCCGCGCAGCAGGCTCAGCGCGTGCGCAGGGTCCGAGAAGGGCAGCACGGCCAGGGGCGCCGGCCGCTCCATGGCGCCTTCGCTGCGGGGCGCGGTGCAGGGAAGCGTTTGACCGGGAAAAGCCGCGGCCGGGGCCAGCGGGAGAGACGCGGCGCGTCCGGCGCAGCCGCTATAAATACCGCCGAGCGCTGCGGCCTCCTAGAGGCCGGCTGGGGGTGGGGCGCCGCCGGCACCGCCCACTTAACCCCTCCGTGCCCGGCGCCGCCGCCCGGCGGAGCGCGCCACTCCATCACCTCTCGCGCGCCCGCCCCACGCTCGCGGCTGAGTCACCGCCGCCCTCGCCCGCTCCCTCCCGCCGTCCTTCCGGGGCTTCCTGCGGCCTCCCGCAGATGCCCGGGCTGGGACGCTGGGTGACAAGTGTTCTAAGGGGTGGCCCTACTGCGCTCCAGGATCCGAGGCCTTCGGGGCCTGGCCACGACCTACCCGGGCCCAGCTGCTGAACAAAACCGGGTGGGGGCGAGCGCGGAGCCCGAAAGGGTAGTCACCCCTTTCGCGCCAGATTTCCTAACTGCGTCCGCACCGCATGGCCCCCCCTCCCCCTCCCAACCCCTACGGTTGCTCTGTACAACAGCTTTTTTTTTAAAAAAAAATTATTTCAATAGTTTTAGGGGATGCTAATTAACCGTATCACTGGCAAATTTTCAAACAGGATTTTTACAATTCAGGACCAACGTATGAGCAAGTATAAAGTTTTTAGGTGACGTTTTTTTTCCTTAGCTCATTTTTAAGTGATAGGGGCCAGGTGCCAGGAATCCGTTCCTCTGTGTTCCAGCGGGAGTTTCAGATTTGACTAACTCGGTCATTAACTTTCGTCAGTATCCGAGGCGCAGTTTCAATTTCCGATGCACAGACTCTTTTAGGCTCCCGAGCTGCCCTCTGAAGGGGGCAGGCCTGCTCTGGGTTGGGTCACCCTGGTCATCAAGGCCTCCTTGCCTCCTGTCCTGGCGATGGACGTGAGAAAGGCGGAAAACAGAGGGTAGGAGAAATTCCTAAGAGTATACTATTAAGTGGACAAAAAGCTAGAGCACCAGAAAATAATTCCAGGAAAAATAGCAGGTTTTTGTATTCTTAGAGGGGACACTGCTCAAGGGACATTCGGTGTCCCCTCAAGGGAATGTCAGGGACATTCACCTCAAGGTCAGATAAGGGACTGCTTTAAAAACCAGGGAATGTGGCCATTCAGAAATGTCTCAGTCACTTGTGGGGTGACAGAAAGAGAAATCTGCCTTATTTAAGAAAAGAATGTCTTATTTTGGTTCCAAAATACACAGTAGCAGGCAGGACTGCGTTTTCAACGTAAGGGTATGAAAACCTCCTGCATTTGGAAGCCATTTCTTTTTCCTTTAACATGCGCTTGGTTGAGTTTTAGAAGACTCCGATTTAGCCTCCAACTCGCTCGCTTTGCAGAGGAAATCCGCGTTTGTTTTGGTTGTTGTTTAATCCTTTCCCACCTCTATGCCCTGTGGGCTGGGCAGAGACATTCCTGATGAGCCCTCCCACCCCAGGAGCGTCCCAACCTAGGTCCGCACGGGGGAGTCAGTTCCAGCCAAGTCTGCACAGCCTCTGCTGACGACATCTTGTTTTCATCGCCTCTCTGAAATGAGCACTGGAGGCTCTCTCTTCTCCCGCGTCTCTCCCCAGCCGGCCCTGAGCACGTATCTGGTCTAACTTTCAGCCTGGGAAGCCCAGGCCGGAGTAAGAAAACAGTCAGGTACCAGGCGGGCCGCCGGTTGCCCATAGATGGACTGTTCACACAGCTCCGTGCAGCAGCAGCAGCGGCATTCCTGGGCCCGGGGGCCTGGCCAATGGCTCAGCTGCACAGGCTTTGTGACAAGAAAAGTCTGAGTAGCCAGGAAGTGGGACTTTCGTAGGAAAAGTACTACGGTCCTCAGGTCAGAACTCACCCACCTTGCACACATTAAATCTTCCGGAAGTCAATAACGTTTCTACAGCTAAGAACTGATTCCAGTTTTGTGTGTTCCTAACAAGGGCTTATTTCGGCACATCCTGTCTGAGTCTTCCTGGGAAGCCATGAAGAATAATGTAGATATTCATTGAAATGGAAAGATGTCCGTGCTGTGGAATCAAGTGAAAAATCTGATTACCCATAATATGGCCCACGTATGTGTTTATATGCTAACAGAAAAATTGTGAAGGCAACATTTTCTCCAGGTGTTCAGGCTTCTTTCTGCTTGCCTCACGGCTTCTTTAATTTTCTCTTAATGTACCAAACATGTAAACTGTGTATTGAACAAACAATGCAAGTTAAAAATAAAATTAAAGTATTGAGTTGTTGGGAAAAAAGCTGTATGATTAATGTCTCGGACCTAAGAGGCAAGCACTGGAAGCCATGTGTGTATCTAAGTCCATAAATGAACGTGGTTAGAAAACGAACAGATTTAGATCCACCAGCTGTTCGGAATTGTGAATAACCTACTAACCCAGGCACGGTATTTAGTTCCTTTCTTTTTTTTTTTTTTTTAATCAATGTCCTGAGTTCAAAATGGGAATGGAGAACTTGACTCACTGCATGAGGGCGACGTGAGGGGCGGGCAGCAGAGTGTATTGGCGAAGGGGGTTTAAAGTTGTCCGGTACCACCCAGCACCGGGGCCTGGCGCAGTGGAAGCGCGACTGTTCCGTGAGGAAGGTGCCAGCTCTCCCCAAACAAGCACTAGTTTTGTTTTTTTCCAGTTTTACTGAAAAATAATATAGTAGTTTGTGGGAGAATGTATTTAAATGTATTTCATGGCCCAGCCATGAACATTTGAGCAGTTTACCCTTTCTAAAATCATGAAAATCATCTTTGCCTAAGTAACTTCTTTATGACCGTGCAATTTTACAAAGAAATGGTACCTTTTAATTTTTAAAAATTCAAACTAATTAATTTTGATATCTAAATCCTAATCTTTGGCAGCTAGGACAAGAGGTGACTGAGATAATTTTAAAAGCTGCTGTTATTTGTTTTTTCCTTTTCCCCTGAGAACACTTGGGACCACACACCTTAGCACTTAGTCAAACAGAGATTATGCCTTTTTTTCCCTATTAGACTGTGATTTTTTCTGATTCTGGGCTGCCTGAGGTGTGGATTATAATGCACCTATTGTATATAATAAGGCTTTTTCTTTAAGGAATTTTATAATAATGCACTTGATGGACAGAGAATACTGTATATAAATGGTAGCATAAGTGAAAATAGGCAAAGCATTCTGTGCACAGTGCTGTTAACCCTTGGTTTTCCTGTACGAACCATGACACAAGAAATGCTTCTGTGCGTAGGTGACTTTACTCAGTCTATGAATGTTCAAAGTGCATAATGTAGAAATTCTTTATTAGTGAATTATCCACACACATGCATTAGTACAGTAGTCAGGGTACTAAAAGTTGAAATAGTACTTTTGAGTTTCCACTTTTTTCCTCTTCCGGTCAAAATGGAAGTGAGACTCACAGAAAACCGAGGGAAGGGAAAATCCCTAAGACTACAATGAAAAGGTGAAACACTAGAAAATAACTTCAGGAAAAAAAAAACCAACCCTTGGTCATGTTTGTAGCCACACTCAAGCACAGAGTCCAGAGTGGGAGGCAGAACCCTTCCCGAATGTTCCCCCGCGAACGTAGCCTCGCCAGAGAGACTGAGGAAGGTGAAGCTATATTTGGTAACCCAATTAAAATAACTACATTCTCAAGTTACTTCCTGGGAAACCATGGTATTCTTAGTATTTTTAAACTTGTCACAACCTGTGCTAGTGTTGGCTTTTTTCTTCCTCTTTCCTAAGTAACTATAATCGTTATAACCACCTGAGAATTAGCATTCAGCAGCAGGTATAATTTATTTTTATAAAGCAGAAAACAAAAAAGCATGAACTCCAGTAATCTGGCTACTGTGGCGAGTGTTCTCGCGTTAATCATGAATTCTGTCTGGACTTGGGCCCTGGAGCCCAGGAGCGCTGCAGCACACCTGGGCACTGAACAGCACGCCGAAGGCACCCAACCCTGCCACCCAGAGTCGCTTTGTTCCCCCACAGCCACACATCGTGACCGAGCTGCGGTCAGTCCTCAGTGAGGGTCCTCTTTCGAGACTAGGGGATGGATGGAAAGTGCTGATTCTACACCTGCTCCAAAGGGCGGAATTTCGACGGGAAATCGAAGGAAGGAGACAAAGAAGGTCCTCTTCCGTGAAGTTTTCTATTCACCAGAGCAGCGGTTTCCAAGTGATAAGCGGCAAGAATTTTTAAAACGAGACACCTGACTACTGAGTCCAGATTGCCGACCTGTTTTCCTTCGACCGTCGAAGAGAGAGACAGTGGCACCAGCCACTGTGGCTGTCCAGTGTGAACGAATCAAAATCATACCTCTTTTTTCCACTGGCAAAAAGTACAGTTTTTTGGTGTGTCACAGAATTTTAGTAATTAGCTTATGTGTGTCATGAGATGAAAAAGGTTGAAAATTGTGCCCCTGGCTGGTGTGGCTCAGTGGATTGAGCCCCAGCCTGCGAACCAAAGGGTCGCTGGTTCGATTCCCTCTCAGGGCACATGCCTGGGTTGCAGGCCAAGTCCCCAGTAGGGGGTATTCGAGAGGCAAACACACACTGATGTTTCGCTCCCTCTCTTTCTCCCTCCCTTCCCCTCTGTCTAAAAATAAATAAATAAAATCTTTAAAAAAAAAAGAAAAAGGTCCAAAATTGCTGCTCTGGAGTGGCAGGCAGGGAGACAAGCAGGTAGTATTAACAGCTACAGTCTGCTAAGAACTTCTTCAGAAATGCCTATTAGCCCTGTCTGGCGGCTCAGCTCTGGATACGCCAAGTTGCGGGTTCCATCCCCAGTCAGGGCACGTACAGGAACCTGCCAGTGAATGCGTCGGACGGTGGGGCAAAGGGCCAATGTTTCTCTCAAATCAGTAAATAAAAAAATTAAGGAAATAGCTACTGGATAACTACCAAGCAAGAGTGATCACTGTCACATGACGATCCAAGTTTGGGATTTCCCTTCCAGTGTGGCTGAGTCGTCCCTGAATTCTAGGCTTTTTTTTTTTTTCTGTCATCCAGTCCATTATTATTATGAAATTCTTTATTTCGGTTTCTTTTTTTTTGGTAAATTTTCTATTTGTTGATTTTAGAGACAGAGTAGAGAAGGAGGTAGAGAGAGAGAGAGAAACCTCAGTGTGCCGCCCCACTTACTTATGCATTCATCAGTTGATTCTTGTACGTGTCCTGACCAGGGATCGAACCCTCAACCTTGGTGTATCCGGGGCATTATTCTAACCAACTGAGTTACCTGGCCAGGGTCAGTATTTCAGTTTCTTAACAGAGGGCGGGTGTTAACGTTTATATTGTGAAAAATCATACCATAGGGAATAATGATGATCAGTTAAAAAATTCCATTTTTCCCCTTTGGATTCCACCTCTAATAACCATTCTTCGATATTTACACCTTTAAACCACCAACAAGATAGTATCTTTTTGTCCCTTTCTCACTCAGGCAAACCAAGCGGCTCCTCCTGAACTGGCCCTGGGCAACACGGGCCGTGCTCAGGACACCGTCCAGGCCACAGTGGTCAGGGAACATTCAAATCTGGCTAAATCACCAGAAAGAGACCACTCTGTGAAGGAGTTGTTAATGGAGTTTCCACAGACCAAGTCCAATGTCTATTTCTATCTTACTAGCTTTGTAAAGCACCTCAGCCTGTTATCACAGCTGGGGACTGTTCCAATCCTCGAAGACACTGCTGAAATAACATTAAAAAATAACAACGGTAAACCATCATTTACTGAGGCCGGTACGACGCCAAAACTTTCGCAGGTTAGAAAACTGAGGCTCAGAAAAGTGCAGGGGTCCGGCACAAACAACGCCCCCTCTTTTTAGTTACAAAAGCATAAGCATGTAAAATAACTATCGCATTCAAGCACACCACGTGACACTGTAGGTGACATGTTCAAATTAAAACTATAAGTGATTACACCCACGCTGTTACGCGACCAACCACACTCCAGCAGGCGTTACTTCTGCCGGACCCTGTATTTCTAAGATAAACCCAGTCCCTTAGCCACCTAAGGAGCAACAGCTAACCCGAGCAGCCTTCACCCCCTTGGAAATAATTTTATCTTTCAGGGGTTCTTCCCACCGTCCCTTTGATTCAGTATAGCAGAGCTTCCTTTATGGTTTGAATTTAAAATGTTACGTTACTCCTCTTCAACAGTTTTTGTCTGCGAAGGCACAGAATATGCGATTGAGTCATTTGCATTTTGCATACAGACTTTTTCTTTCAAAAATGTTAAAAGAATGTCAGGCCTCCTCCTGGTAATTCGATCAGAGCAGCTAATCTTCAACCAGGTGTTCAGAGTCAACCAGCCCTCCAACATGAAGTTGTTGTAGAATACGCCGCGGAGCAGCGCTTCGACACTGCGAACTCCTCCATCACGTATCAGTACCCAAAGTCAATGGCCATTCCCCACATCTCGACCACGTTTTGGCCTCACTGTTATAATCCTGAGAGGAGTACACGCAGGAAATAAAGTGAGAAAACAGGGACGGTCCCCAGGTTAGGCGAAGAGGGAAGAAAAGCGAATTTAAGCAAATGTCTTCTAAAACCTTGATAACGCCGGGAGAGATGTTCAGATGCGGTAACCCGACACCTCAGAGTGGACCTTACGGATACCAAGAGTCTCGGTCCCGTGGTCTCGGATCCCCAGGGCGAGGGGGACCCGGCCAGAAAACACACAGCCGCGAAAGAAAGTTCGCTCCCCCCGCCGGAAGCCGAGTCCGGGGGTGGCCTCGACGTCAGCGACACCGCCCCCACTCTCGCCCGGGCTGCGGGGACCCCGACCCCACAAAGGGGAACGAACCCTTAGTCCGCAAGGATGAAAAGGAGCTAGCTGTCTCCGCGCTCTGCGCCCGAGGCGGTCAGCCCCGCCCCCACCTTCCAGGGACCCTGGCCCACCCCGCCCCCGCAGAGACCGAGGCGCTACCGCTCGCACCGCCCCTCCCCCACCTCCGAGCCAGCGCGAGCCCCCGCACAGCCCCCGCTCCGGCGGTCTCAAGTCCGGGGACCAGCCTCCGCAGTCGCCGCGGCGCTCTATGGGGGTTGGAGTCCTCGAGACCGCCTTTGTGTGCCGCAGCGGCAAGGCCTGGGACTGCAACTCCCACAATGCCCAGCGCCCGCCTCCGCGCCACGCCCCCTCCCTTTTGGCTTTCCGTCCCCCTCAGACTACATTTCCCGACAGGCCTCGCGGATCTCCCGCCCTCCCTCCTGAGACACGAGCCGAACTGGGCGTCAGGTCGGGGAGCCGGTCGGGTTCCCGCTCGCCGCCGCCGCCGCCCCCCTCCCGCAGTGACTCTCCCGCCTCTCTCGCCGCGAGAGCTGCATCGCTAACTCCGCTCGGCCGTGGAGTCGCTGGCCCGGGAGCACAGAGTTCTGGACGCGACGCTTCGCGCCGAGCCCCCCGTCACCTCTAGCCGGGGCGACCCCTCCCCGGTCCGCCCCGGTCCTACGCGGCCGCCGGAGCCCTTAGCCCCGAGAGACCCCACGGTTTGGTGGCGGCATTCCGGCCCCTGCACTCCCACAGCCGCCGCCCCCCACCCTGAACATGGATTCCGACTCCTGCGCCGCCGCCTTCCACCCTGAGGTGAGTGAGAGCTGTTCTCGGTTCGCCCCCGACCACCCCCACCCCGCTCCTTCGTTCCGCGGAGCCGGACCCCCGCTATCGAGCTCCACTCTCCCCTCCCCCAGCTTTTCGTCGTCGCCCCCCCTCCGTGCCCAACCCCGCCCCCCACTGGGGCCCGCGCCCGGTCCTCCCTGTCGGCCCCTGCTTCGGCGTCTCTTCCACGGGCGTCAGCGCCGACCCTTCCCGGGCCTCGGTAGCCTCGGGACCTGTCCTTGCTCCCGGCTCCGCCCCGCCTGCTTCACTCACCCCTTCCCCGCCCCCGGGGACTCGGACCGTGGGCCGCCGCCCCGCGCTCTCGCTGCTCGGAGGAATCCCCCCGCCCCCCTCCCGGAGGGGTTCGCGGCCCCCCTTGGACGTAGACTCCGCTCGGCGCGCCCCCGCTGGCTTCCCTAATCCCCAGGCCCTGTGGCCCGCGCCCCGCCCCCTGACTCCCGCGCGGCCCCCGCCTCTCCGGCTTGGGGGAGCCTTGTCTTTTGGGGTTCTCACCAGAGCGGGGGCCCGAGCCGAGTCCCCCCCACCACCTCCCCGAGCGCTCTCATCCCCCTCCGGGGCCCCTGCCCCCCGCCCGCGGGCTCTGCTCGCCCCGCCTCCCATTCCTCCTTCCGGGGATCGGCTCTCGGTTCTCCCGGTTGGCGCCCCTGACGCGGTCCCTTCTCCCCGCTCGAGGCCCGGGGTCCGGGATGCGGGTCGGGCCGCGGGAAGCTGTGCTGGGTGTCTCCCGCCAAGCTGACGCTTCGGGGGTTCGCGGGCCCTATCAGCCCGGGACCCTTATCTTGCCGGCTTCTCGCGCCCCCTCCCCAGCGGGAAGGGCCCCGCACCTTCCGGGGCCGAGTGTCGGCGGGGGGCGGCTTCCGAGGGAGGGTGGGAGGGGGCCGCACCGCCATCTGCTTTTCCTAAAGTCGGCGGGGCGGGCGGGGCGGACAGGGTGGGGGCGGTGCACGTCCCCCGCCCCGCGCCCGAGGGCGCTGCCGCCTGCCACTCGGCATCCCGGCCCCTGACCCACTTCGGCACGTTCCCCGCCGAAATAGTTGTTCTTCCCGAGAGTTTGAGGGCCGAGGGCTGAGGCCCTCCCACCGCAGCCGGAGGGAGGGCGGTCAGTGGTTCCTGGGGTGGGGGGAGGCAAGATCTCCTGGCTTCCTGCGCTGGGTCCCGCGCTGAGCTTGTGCTCCGCTAACCTGCGCGCCTCCCGGGGTCCGGTGGTCGAGGGGTAGGGGGGAGAAGGCGGTTCGCAGGAACCAAGTTGAAAAAATATGAAGTGGCGCTCTTGGAAGGAAGCCTGCCGGCACCACGGTCGTGCAGCGCCGCTTTCTCGTCCCTGCCCTGGGGTGGGGTGTGCTCAGGAGTCCACCCCCAACCCCCCCCCCCCTTCACCTTAAGGAGGCACTGGGCCCCTGGGCTCTGTAAATGTCAGTTCAGCACCTAAGGATGGGGTCCGAGTGGGTGAAATGCTTAAAGAAAATCTCAGTAGATACGCTAGTCAAATAAACCAGAATAAAGTACAGTGGTTTTGCTCAGTAGCAAATAAAGGCTTTTTCTCCTTGAGTTGCTCTTTTCAGGAGAAAGTCCATTTTTATTGAGGGTGTTTCTAGGCTGAATGGGGATGCAACTCGCAAGCCAAAACCGCTAGTATTTTATCTTCAACGTGTAAATAAGGCTAGCAGGGGTGTTTCTGGTATATTCTCTCAGTCGAGAAACATTCGGGTGCTTGGTGGCTGGGTGTTGGAGCAGTGGCGGGACCAGAAGGAAGCACCTCCTCCAGAGCCCAGGTGGCGGGCCTTCTCTGGCAGCCTGGCTGGGGAGGGGTCGGGCCTGAGGAGCTGGGAAGGGTAAGAAGTGGTTGGCTTTTGAAATCACTGAATGCTTCAGTTACAGCTGCAGCAGCACTTCGTTTTCAAAGTGGAAAATCTGTAGCAGAAAAAGTAGTGATTAGAGCTGATAGGCCTGTAGCAGCAAATAGATAACGCCAGAAAAAGCCCGTGGGTGCTAAGGAATAGGCTCGTGCACAGGCTTTTATCTCCTAACCAGTTTCCCAGTATTCTTGGCATAACGTCACGACACCGGCACTCTGGGCCTTCTGAACACAGTGCTGTTTCTTGACCCGCGTCTACCTTATCTTGTCTGAGTGTTTGTAAATCTCGCGGTGCGATTTTGAGTGGCTGGCAGTAATACAAGCTCGGGCTTGCCTGGTTCGTCTCTGCGGTTCCACCTGTAAAGGCCGCCTTCAAACACGCCCCTTTCTGGTTTGCTGATAGGAGTACTCCCCCGGCTACAAGAGACGCAGGACAGTGGAGGACTTCAACAAATTCTGCACCTTTGTCTTGGCCTATGCAGGCTACATCCCGTATCCAAAGGAGGTAATGAGTCTCAGCTCCCATGAGCCCTTTCTTCTGGTGGGGAGGCCATCGGGAAGGGGTTGCGCGGGGGGACTGTAGACTGTGGTTGGGCAGAAGTCTTCCTTGGAAACTTAGACCAGCCGGGGACATGGTTCCGCAGACTCTGGTGGGAAATAAAACGAAGGCTTGCCTAGAAATGATCAGTAAGCTTTCAAAGTTTGCTTGAAGATAACTGTTTGTTATCTGCCTGCTCTTTAAAAATTTGTATTTTTCAATTTCAGTTTATAGTCAGTACGATTTTTGATTAGTGTCAGCGTGCAGCACAGTGGTTAGGCAGTCCCACACTTTATAAAGTGACGTCCCAGTGTTCCCAGTGCCACCTGGCACCACACACAGTTCCCTGTTCTGCCTGCGCTCAGTGGCCGGTAATTATTGAGGGCTGTCTACGGCCAGCCACTGTCTTTGGCACTTATAATGGGATGAGGTAGGTGATGTTGTTTGCCCCCATTTAAAGACTTTATTTATTTTTCAGAGAAAGGGGAAAGGAGGGAGAGAGAGAAGGAGAGAAACATCAGTGTGTGGTTGCCCCTCGCGTGCCCCCCACTGGGGACCTGGCCCGCAACCCAGGCCTCTGCCCTGAGGGGAACTGAACCTGTGACCTTCTGGTTTGAAGTCCAGCACTCAATCCAGTGAGCCACAGCCAGGGCTGTTTGTCCCCTTTTAACACTGAGGACATGGGCACAGATAGGGAACTCCTTGCCCTGGGTCACGGGCTGGTGAGTGGCGGAGCCGGGGTTCAGCCAGATGGCCGCCTGTCTTGTGTGCAGCCTCCCAGTTGCTGTGCGTACGACATTACAGAATCTGCAGGGACTGTGGCCAAAATCTCACAGGTTTTTTTTCTGCGTGTGTGTGGGTTTTTTTTTTTTTTTTTTTTTTGCCAAGACATGGGCAGAACTGTAGACCAACGCTGCCATGGTCCTCAGGCTTCAGAGGCCTCGTCTGCTCTGACTGAGGCTAGAAAGAAAGGGCCCGGTGTTTGTGGGGGCCACATCCCAGCGCCGGGTAGCCTGTGCACTGCCGTGGGGTGGGCTGTGCCCGCTCTGTGCCACGCAGACTGTTGTCGCTGGACGTGCAGCGCTCAGGGGTCTGGAGGGGCCGGACCCCAGCGCGCTCACTGCTTTAGGGCAGTGATTGCCTGCTTTGATTTTTGCAACATTTTGGGATATCTCTAGTTTTTTTAAAAAGTATTGGGAAATTCTCAAAACTAATTTCAATTCACTTAATTAAAAAAAAAAAAACCGTCCTGTGGGAGGACAAACGGAGGGAGATGTTACCGTTGGAAGAGTAAGTGTGCTGGAGAGCGCGTCTTCACTCGTTTCACAGAGATTGACTCAGCGTCAGCCAGGGTCCGGGGGCTCGGCCAGGGCAGGAGGTCCCCTCTCACGGGTTCACATGCTGTCTGCAAGGTCTCACTGGTGTACAGATGCCGCTGTTCCTAAAGAGTGATGTGGCCGAGAGCTGGGAGGCTGAGGTTGTGGGAGCACGTGTCTGCGGGCCGGACCGGCCAGGGGAGCTCTGCCTGGGGTCAGCTCTGTCCAGGGGCCTGGGGGAAATAACGGGAGCCGCCACCTGCGCCTCTGCCCTTTCAGGAACTCCCTCTGAGGAGCAGCCCCAGCCCTGCCAACAGCACGGCCGGCACCATTGACAGCGACGGCTGGGATGCCGGCTTCGCTGACATCTCGTCCGCGGTGCCCTTGCCAGTCTCCGATCGCTGCTTCGGCCACCTGCAGCCCGCCCTCCTTCAGCGAGCCAAGCCCAGTAACTTCCTGCTGGACAGAAAGAAGACCGACAAGCTGAAGAAGAAGAAGAAGAGGAAGCGAAGGGACAGCGACGTGCCCGTGAAGGAGGGGTACATGGGCAGCTTGCTGAAGCTGGAGGCCGCCGATCCGTACGTGGAGACCCCCACGAGTCCCGCCTTGCAGGGTATCCCCCAGGCCCCTGTCGATCCCTGCTCGGGCTGGGACTCCGATACGCCTTCCAGCGGGTCCTGTGCCGCCGTGTCCCCTGATCAGGTCAAGGAAATAAAAACTGAGGGCAAACGGACTATCGTCCGGCAGGGCAAGCAGGTGGTGTTCCGCGACGAGGACAGCACCGGCAACGACGAGGACATCATGGTGGATTCGGGTGAGTGGGCCGGGAGGACGGCCACGCTGTCGGCTGGTGGGCAGCAGAGACGGATTGTAAGCGGGAGTCTGGGAGCCGTCCCTTCCTCAGAGTGAGCCCACCACCGCTGAGGAGAAGGGTGCGGGAGGGTGGGCACTGACGCGGTGGGGGACGGGCGATCGCAGCCAGAGCTGGCTGAGCTTCCGGGGCAGACCTTAACAGAAAAACAATGTAGCCCCCAGGGACACACACCGCGGTGAGCCGTGGGACCCCGGAGTTCGGTGTGCTGTGCACTCACTACGCTTGGAGGGAGGAGGGAAGGAGCAGCTGCCCTGAGTGAAGGTTGAAGACCCGGTCGGTTGTTGAGTCGGCCGCTTCGCCCCACGGGCGCGCGGCTGTGCTGCGGAGAGGAGATCCCCGTGCGGAGGGGTCGCCAGGTGGCTTTCCTCGCCCTTACGTGTTTCTCTCGTTTCAGACGATGACTCGTGGGACCTCGTCACCTGCTTCTGCATGAAGCCATTCGCCGGACGCCCGATGATAGAGTGTAACGAGTGCCATACTTGGATTCACCTGTCCTGTGCCAAAATCCGGAAGTCCAACGTGCCGGAAGTGTTCGTCTGCCAAAAGTGCCGGGACTCCAAGTTCGACATCCGCCGTTCCAACCGTTCCCGAATGGGCTCTCGGAAGCTGTTTCTGGACTGACTGCTGGCGAGGGAGGAGACTGTGGGTGAAGAGTCGGAAGGGATGGTGGGCTTTCTGGCCCCTTTCTTAGTTGAGCACAGAACTCTCAGCTCTGGTGCAGGCAGACCCTGCCATTCAGGTGCCTAAGCAAAAGGACAGGCCGTCCATGGTATAATCTGTACATAGCCGGTAACCGAATAAAGTCCTCGTAGGCCAAAGCTGCTGCGAGAGCTGTGTTCTCTGCCCTGCAGGTGCGCATGGCACTCCGTGCAGCGGGTTTGGTCCAGCTGGAAAGGAAGGCCCATGGTAGTCGTGAACTCTTGCTATTGTTAACAAACTCCCCCCGGTTAGAACAAGTGCTGTTACTCCTGCTTCCGCTGTGTTGGGGACACACGTTTCCCCGGCCTGTTAACAAACAGCCATACGTGCAAAAGTTTTTCTCAAGTGTAAGTCTTTTACCGTAAATGTCTGTACAGCAGCCATCAAAGCTGCCCCTCCCTCAGTGGCTCGCTCTCCCCACTGCCTCGATGCTGCCTCTGTCCCCAGGGGCTGCCTGCTGGACTCCTGTCTCCCTCCGGGAGGAGCTGGGGGCGTGGGCAAGCTAGTGATCCTTAGGTTTCCTTCTGTTCGTTAAAAAGCATAGTGTGTGGCCGCTTCGCCGTAGAAAGAGAGTTGCTTGGGGGATCGAGGTGGCCCATGTTCATAACTCAGTTTCCTGTTTTGCACGATGTAAAAATCCTGTCTGTTTGCACGATGTAGCCAAAAGTATTGGCAGATTTTTGCCTGGGTGCCCTTTTCCTCCACTTGGCCTGTGGGAGCCTGTGGGGGCCCAGGCAAGGTGTTTTCAAGCAAGGGGGCACTTGGGGTCCTTCCTCATCTCTTCCCCTCACCTCGTTCCAGTAGCAGCATAAAAGTTAGGCAGTCACTCGGGAATGGCGTTCCTGTGCTTCGTGGGTACAGGGAAATGGGAGACGAGCCTCGCCCCGGGTGGTTCTCAGTGTCCCCTAGTACAGGTAGGCCTGCTGGTTCCGCAGGCCAGGGTTAGGACCCGGAGCCTTTCTGGTGAGGGAGTGATACGATAGCATTGGCCTCCAGTTACACGCCACTGAACTGTGCAGAGGTGCTTGCAGGGACTGGGGAGACCTGAGCGCCCAGCTCTGGAGAAGCCTGGGAGTCCGTCCGAGGCCGGCCAGGCTCTGCCCCAGTGAGCCCTGGGGCCCTGCGGGGGAGGGCTTCAGCTTTGTCTCAAACTGACAGTGTTTTAGCAGTTCCAATACGTGTTTTCAGCAAAAAAAGTTTTTTAAATGGATGGGTGTGTTTTCATAAACATTGTTTCTTGTAACAGCATGAAAGGGGAAGAATGCCCAAGTTGGTCACCTGTGTTTACAGCAGGAGGGAGCCCAGTCTCCCTGCCCGGGGGCTTCTCCACGGGGCACCCTGTGCGGGCCAGCAGGTGGGCCCCCTCCACCTTCTCTCACTGAAGCTCCTGGGGTTTGAGCTGTGACTGGCTAAGCAGACCCGTATTTTGTCTTAGTGTCGTTCATGCTTGACCAGCCAACTGCCTTTTTTGTGTTTAATTCTGTTGATTTTATTAACACAAAAATAGACGTAGCTTTTGAAACCCAGTTTATTGTAGAGATCCCCAAGGGAGAAGTCGTGCGGTAGGAAGAAATGGTACGCTGGGTGAGAAACAAACTTGTCCTCAGACAGCTGACCCTGGCTCTGAGTCGGCCGCCGCGCAGAAGTCGGGGGAGGAATTTGCCAAAGATCTGCCCCGGGACGTTGCCTGTCCAGTGTGTTCACCGTGAGAGTAGCCAAAGTTCCAGTGTTTTTCTTTTCTTTTTGTTTTTAAACTCCACCGAGTTTTAAAAGTAAGGGTGTGTGTAGTTTTACAGCGAGCGGCCAGCGCTGGCGGTCGCTCTGTGATGTGCTCTCGGAAGGTTCGACGCCCAGCAACCCCTGGAAGGCTTTGACACTCACCTCAGTTCACCTGCCTTTCCTTTCTGTTCCGACAGCTGTGTCCCTGTGGGCGTGTCTAAGAAGTCAAGACACCTCGGTTTTGTGTTGGTTGAGCTGGCAGCTGCAATCAGCTTTATGCAAATTAGGCATGGCCCATCTAGGGGCTCCTGGTTGGTGGCTGATGGAGTGAGGGGAGGGAAAGATGTCACCCCAAAAGCAAGCCCCTCTCATTGGCTTTGGCCAGGCCAGACACTTAACATCGTTTACGTGGTTCTGTGTAATTAAAGTTTATGTGTAAAAACGAAGCTGTTTCTGTGAAACTGTACATTTTGTAAATAAAGATATTGCTACTTTGAGGTTCATGTCCACCTTCAGGTGTCTGTGTTCTGTACCCAAGGACTGTGTTCTCCCCGCACCACCTCCCCAAACCATGAGTACAGGAAAACACTTGGGGAGTTCAAGTCCGGGTTTGGTTTAGCAGGATGAAAAACACCCACAGCCCTTAATCTGTGTGTCTAGTAAATTCTTCAAAAGCAAACCGTTGTATGAATAGACAGGAATAGCTTTCACAATTCCTTCATCAAATTGAGCTTAAACCCCAATGAGTGGTCACCCTGCTTTGTAAAAGCTGCAGCCTCAGGTTCTGCAGGCAGGTCTGGGGTCCCCTGGGGGTGCATATTCAGCCCCTTCGTCCGAACACATGGGGGTTGCGGTGCCAAAGCCTGTTCTGTCATCTGTCTGCCTCACCCCAATCTGGGGCCGCCTGGTTCCAGCTGCCAAAATGTGTCTCAGCACCTAAAACTTGCAAAATACTGGCCAAGTTGGGCACTGGGCCTTTCTCTGGTTTCCAGTTGTCCAACGCTGTTTCTGGGTGTTACTTTGGGGGACCCCAAAACGAGGTGAGGGTGCTGGGCTTCAGCAAACTGGGGTGGAACCCCGGAGCCCTTCCAAACTCTGGGCGACACGGGTGGCGGGCACAGCGCAGGGAGTTGACCAAGGAGCAGAGCCAGGCACTCCAGCACCTCCAGGCAGCCCCGCCCCTTCCCTCCCATAGGCCCCGCCCTGCCCACTAGGCTCCGCCCACCCACACCGACCAGTCCCATCTCTGGCCTCCCTGCGTCTGAAGACCTCGCCGCCGCCATCTTTGTTAGGGGCAGCCGGGCCTTGGGTCTGGAGATGCCCAAGTCATGCGCAGCCCGGCAGTGTTGCAACCGCTACAGCAACCGCAGGAAGCAGCTCACCTTCCACCGGTGAGGGCGGGGGCACCGGGGGTCCAGGGGCCTAGCTGCTGGGCCCGCGTCGCCCGGGCCAGGGGACCGCGGACCCCACTGAGCCTGAGGCCTGGGGCGCTGGGTGGACCGGGACGCCAGGGTCGCTGCCTTGGAGGTAGGGTGGCCTGCAGCCCGGACACTGGCGCAGTCAAGGCCCAGGACCCCACCCTGCCTCGGCCAGCCTGGGCGCACGGGAATGCGGTCGGAATGCTAGGCGCGCAGCCTCGCGCCAACCTGTCGCGGAAGGCCGAGGGCGGGCCTGATGCGACCTCAGATCTATCCAGGCGGTACCTCCGCAGCCCTTGGCACCCTCTGCAGTCATTTGGGCGGTCGTACTCTCCATGTCCCGGGGACTTGATGCCGCTCACAGCCGCAGCCCGGAACGCTGTAGGTGTTCACTAGGAAGCTCGTGCCTCCTTGCTTTGCGGTGCGTCCTGCCCATGCAGAGCCATGAGCAGGCTCCGCAGCCGGAAGGAGGAAGGCTGGAGGGCGGGAGTGAGAGCGTTCTGGGTGTGTGTGGGGGACGCTGACTTGGCGGGAGTCCACGGGGGTGGGGGAGTGGTGGTGGTGATGGTGGTGGTGGATCCCTGGGCGGGGCCTGGCTGTTGAACAGGTAGGTCCCTGCCAGAGAGCCGGACCTCACGCCCCTTTCTGTTCCTTTAGAGCTGGGCTCCAAAGGGCTGCTGCACTCGTTGTCTTTATTTCTATTCACATTTTCTATTTCAAAGTAAATGCTTTTCTTGAAATATAACACATACAGAAAAGTGCACAAATCACAAGTACACAGCTCAACCAAGTTAACAAAGTAAATGAACACCCTGGGTGACTGCCCATCACCAGCCCCCAGGAGGCCCCCAACAGCACCCGCTCCTTGTCCCTCATCTTCCCACGTCCCCCAGGGTGACCCACGCCCACCCACCTTTTCTCAGGGATTACTCTGGCCTGTGCTGAACTTCAGGAATGGACTCACACAGCGTACTTTCTTCCTGTTTTTTTCTCACCACTATGTTTGTGTCATCGATAGAAACGTCCAAACCTGTAGAGAATTTTGTCGGCTTCCAAATTTCTCTTATGCATGTGAAACGAAGGCGGGAATGCAAAGATTATGCGAGGGTGGGAGAAAGCAAGGCGGCGATCAGCTTGTGGGAGAGTTAACATAGATGCACAAAGACAGTAGACACGGCAAAGACAAACCTTTTACTCAAGAAGTTACAGGCCTGGGGCGTGACTCCCCAGCGTGACCTGCCTCGTTAGGAAGGTATGATCAGGTCACCCTGGGAGGCTGCTGGCCAGAGAACCCCCTTGTTTTCGTCCACAGTTGGGAGTCATTTTTGTTTCACTGAGCAGCAGCTCATTCCTTTTTGTTGCTGTGTAGTGCTCCACTGATCGCACAAGCCAGAGTTAATTTGTTGTTGTCGATCTGACGGGCATCTGGGTGTCCCCGTGTTTTGGCCATAGCAAGCACATGGCTTGACATGTTTGCCGGCATGTTTGCCGGGATCCGATTGTTTCCGTCAGGTGCACACCTGAGGGTGGGGTTGCCTTCCATTTGCTCTCAAGCCCGTTGCCATCAGACTCTTGCCCCCACCACTTCCACACACGAGCTGTCACATCCCCAGTGGCCCATATGATGGCAGATGCAGGGTCTCCTTGCGGAATGAGGGGATCTCTCTGCGGCATTTGATACACCTGATCTTGGATCCCTTGAGACACTCCCTTCTAGGAC
The DNA here is from genome assembly GCA_028533065.1 of Trachops cirrhosus. NCBI lineage: Eukaryota > Metazoa > Chordata > Mammalia > Chiroptera > Phyllostomidae > Trachops > Trachops cirrhosus. Next base: position 2,608,678 of record CM052542.1, read on the forward strand.
ACCTTTCGGCCTTTTCCTTTGTCACAGTGTCCCTTCTCAGCCTCCTTTGCTGGATCCTCCACATTTCAACATTAGACGCTGGAGCACTTTGGGGCAGGGGCCATGGCGTGCATCGTCCCTGCCCACACGGCTCTGCGGGGCACTGACGGCACCCAGGACTTTGCCGCCCTTGGTGTGGGATAGCCCCCCGACATGGCTGTCTCCAGACATGTGTCCACCCGCCACCCAGGTCAGCATGTGGGTGTCTGAAAGGCACCTCATATTTAACATCTAACATGTAAGACCAAAGTTCCCAGGTCCCAGAGCTGCCCCTCCTACTGCCTCCTGCCATTTTAATATGTGACACTTCTTTATTTCATGGCCCACAGGCAACCCTTGTTGAGTGGCTTTTGAACTACATCCCAGATCTGCCCACTCATTCCTTCCTCCTGCTGACGCTCCAGCCACCTCGTACCTTCCTGCAGCAGCCAGGGTGGGCTCGGTTGTTCCTCCCCACCCCCCTACCCCTGTCCAGAGCCTCCAGGGAGCCCCCCATCTGCCTGAGACCCATGACCTTCATTCAGTCCCTACTCCTCTTGCTCTGATTCAGCCAAAACCTGCCTTGATCACTAAAACATGCCAGGCACATGCCTGTCACTAATCTCCCTTTGTTTTTTAACCTTGGCTGTTTGATTTTTTTTTTTTAATTTATTGATTTTTAGAAAGAGAAAGCAGGGAGGGAGGGACAGAGGGAGGAAGAGAGAGAGAGAAACACTGATTCGTTGTTCCATGCGTTCACTGGCTGATTCCTGTATGTGCCCTGACTGGGGACTGAACCCGCAACCTTGGCATATCGGGACGTCGCTCTAACCAACTGAGCTGCCGGGCCAGGGCTGCTCTTCCTTCTGTACCCGCAGGGTCACGCTCCCACTCAGCGACATCTCACAGGTGGCCTTTCCTGACCACATCCTACTCTTCATTCCTACACAATCTTTTTTTTTTTTTAAAGATTTTATTTATTTATTTTTAGAGAGGGGAAGCGGGGAGAAGGAGAGAGGTAGAAACATCAATGTGTGGTTGCCTCTCATGTGGTCCTCACTGGGAACCTGGCCTGCAACCCAGGCATGTGCCCTGACTGGGAATCGAACCTGCGATACTTTGGTTCACAGCCCGTGCTCAATCCACTGAGCTACGCCAGCCAGGGCCCTACACAATCTTTAATCGGTCTGGCTTGCTGTCCGTCTGCCCTGTCTAGAATGTGGGCTTGACCAGGGTGGGGCTGTCTTACTCCCACCCGCCCAGCGCCCTGAACAGGCCCCTCCTCGCAGGCTCCCGAGGGGACGAGAGAAGGCTTGCTTGGTACATGTAGCTTCGGAAGCAGCTCCTAGGCCGTGCTCATGGTCTTGTTTCCCTACTAAGGATGCCTTACCTTCCAGAAGTTGGATGCGGTGTAACAGGGAGAGGTTCCTGGATTATCCGTGTGGCTGTGGGAAGTTGCCAGGAAGCTCTGAAGGGCCGAATCCAGCCTCACTCGCTCGTGCACGCCCTGTCCTTGCCCCTCAGGTTCCCGTTCAGCCGGCCCGAGCTCCTGAAGGAGTGGGTGCTGAACATCGGCCGGGGCGACTTCGAGCCCAAGCAGCACACGGTCATCTGCTCGGAGCACTTCCGCCCCGAGTGCTTCAGCGCCTTTGGAAACCGCAAGAACCTGAAGCACAACGCTGTGCCCACGGTGTTCGCCTTCCGGGACGCCACGCAGGTGAACACGCTCCCGTCCTTTCTCTGCAGAGCCTGCCTACCTGGATCCCCCAGCAGCGGCGGGCGGGGGCGGCGCGGGCAGGGGCGGAGGCTGCAGCGAGGGCAGCCGGCCCTGCTGGCCAGGACCTTCGGTTTAGGGGATCCCCAACGTAAAGCCGACTGAGAATGAGGCATGCTTCACAACTGGGTGCTGTTGAAGCAGCAGCTGGCGAGTGTGGCAAGAGCCTGGTGCGTCCTGCGGCTCACTTTTGCCAGGTCTCACGCGCAGCGATGGCTTCCCAGCAGACGGCAGCTGCTGAGCCTCATTCAGACCTCGTCCTCCTCCTGGGAGTCTGCTGGGGCTCGGACACCTCTGATCGAGAAGCCAGAGGCTGTGCCACTGCCGTTCGGCACGCCCCTGCTCAGTCCCACTGTGCGCCCCCTGTGCTGGCTGAGAGCACTGTCCAACCTGGAAGGACGGTGCCCGAGCAGCGCTGGAGGGAGGGTGTGGACAGCGCGGACAGGCCTGCAGCGGGGAGGGCTTCGGGCGCAGTCGGGAGCAGCACGGGCTCTGGCTGCTTGGAGGGTTGTGGACGGAGACTGGCCTGGAGCGGCTGTTGGTTTTCGGGTGAGCTCAGTGTTGGGGCGGGGCTTCAGAAGGCTCTATGTGGCTGGAAGCTGTTCAGGGGGCCCTGCCGTGGCACAGGTGAGTGCGGTTATGGCCGCCTCAGCTGCAGGTGAGTCAGTGATGAGAGGACTGCGTGGAAGGACTTTGCAGAGCCCGTGGGCCGAGAGGGCGGAGGTCAGGGAGGGAGCTCGCCGAACCCCTGGGGACCAGGGCTGCCCGGACTCCCCAGCGTTTGGCCCTGTGCACGCTGAATCTGATGTCCTGGTGGAGTGGGCATGGAGTGGACGCGTCTTGGTGGGGTGGGGAGTGCAGGGTTTGCTCAGAAGGGAGCTCACGGACCGCGGGCTGCTGAAGCCAGGAGGGGGTTATACTGAACTTCATAAATCTTAGAGGTATACAGAGTCCCAGAGTGTGGGCCCCACGGGGGCACCTGCTTGAACCTGGAAGGCAAAGAAGCGGGGGGACACACAGAAGGCAGGCGGACACCTGTCTCGAGTTTGATTTCATTGGGAGGAGAGAAGAGGGAGCCGGTGGGACCAGGAGTCCCGGGCTGTGGGAAGAACAGGCGCCAGCTGCGAGCAAACCCGCGCGGCCTCTGCCCGCCATCTCTCCTCCGCCTGGTGATTTCTCCCAGAGGTCTCTCCGCACGCAGGCGGCTGCCCCCTTTTCCAGGTCCACGTTCACGTTCATGGTTCTGCAGGCGGGCTGTTCCTCCCTCTCCTGCCCGCCGGGCTTTCTAGCACCTGCCCCCGCCTGCCGTACGGTGGGTTCCCTGTCCTCGGTCTCCTTCCCGCAGCGGCCTCGAGGGCACGGGCTCCTTTCACTGCCTCGGTCCCACACCAGGACGCTGCCCGACGCAGTCCGGGCTGGTTTGGCTGTTCTCTGTACTAGGGAAGGCCGTTTATTCTTATTTGTACATATGTAAAATTTTATTGTGGGAGGAATGCTAACATGAAACTACCCTCAAAATTAAAAAAAAAATTTTATATATTTTTAGAGGGCAAAAGAGAGAAACATTGACTGGTTGCCTCTCACACGCCCCCTACTGGGGGCTCGGCCCACAACCCAGGCGTGGGCCCTGACTGGGAGTCCAGCAGCCAGCGGCCTTTTGGTTCGCAGGCCGGCACTCCATCCGCTGAGCCACACCAGCCAGCTACCCTCAAGCTTTGGAACGCACAGTACAGCGCTGTGACCTGCAGGCACAATGCGCAACGGGGCTCTCGAGGGTCGCCGTTTTGCTTCACTGAAACTTGGTGCCCACTGTTAGCAACCCCCCCGAAGGCCCTCTCAGCGCACGTCTGTCAATGCAGCAGACTGATCACGGATGCACTTGTGGCAGTGGCTGTCCCAGAGGACTCCAGTTAGCCCCTGGGGGCGCATTTCTGATCTGCGCCTTGCTGCCTGGGGCGGCAGGCTCTGAGCTGGGCGTTTCCCACCCCGTGGCTGCCGCTGTGAGCAAACTCGGCGTCTAGAATGCCAGGCCCTGGGATGACATTACAAATAAGGTCCTTTGGCCCAAGATTTGGGACCATCGTTAGCGAGAAGATAACAGTGGGCGGAGGTGGAGCTGGGTCGGGTCTCAAGGCCCAGTTTAACTGGGCAAACCTGGGCTGAGAACGGGGGCCAGCGTGAGGTTCTCGGGGCGCAGGTCGCCCCCTCAGTGGGGGAGGGCCAAACCTTGGGCTGCCCATCCACAGTAGCTCCGTTTTTCTTGCAGCTGGTGAGGGAGGACACAGACCCGGCTGCTGAGGGTGGAAATGCTGACTCTGAGAAGGAAAAGGTGAGTCCGCGCCGTGGCCAGTCCGCGCCGTGGCCAGTCCGCGCCGTGGCCAGCCCGCGCTGCAGCCATGCCCTGCGTTTCCAGGTTCTCCCTGAGGCGGGGGCCAGGGATCGCGGCCCGGGGAGGAGGACCGACTCTGCGCAGGAAGCGCTGCAGCCGCCCCCCAGCGCCACGGCCCCTGCAGGACAGGTGAGCCCAGGCACCAAGGTGGCGCGTGGCAGGATGGTCAACGCAGGGGTATTTGCCTCAAAGGAAAGAAAACCGGTGCAGAAACTGTGAGCACCGCAGGGTGCGGCCCGACTGCAGGCTTTCCCAGCAACAGTGTGAGCCACAGTGTGGGCAGATGGGGTCGGGGGAGCTGCGAGAAGGGACCCTGGGCCCTTCCCACCTGTCCCTCCAGGGAAGAGCTCTGCCTCTGGCACTGATCACCTTCCACTTGCCTTCTGCAGGCCCCGCCCCCGAGACCAGAAGCGGCGGAGACCCCTGCGCAGCGGGCCGGCCCCCCACAGCCTTCCGACCACAGCTATGCCCTTTTGGACTTAGACGCCTTGAAAAAGAAACTCTTTGTGGCGCTGAAGGAAAATGAAAAGCTGCGGAAGCGCCTGAAGGCGCAGCGGCTGGTGATGCGGAGGATGGGCAGCCGCCTGCGAGCCCTCCACGCCGGGCGCTTGGGCCCCCGGGCTGCGCCGCAGCAGGAGCCGCAGGGCTGAGCCAGGCTGCTGGCTTTCTCGTCCGAGGCCCGGAGAGGGGGCCGCAGATTTGGGGCTCTGGCGGTGAACCCTTCCGTCCTGCTGCTGACACTGAGTGGCAGAGAGGCGTGCCAGGCCAGGACCCTGGGGAGGAGCCCAGCGCGGCCTCAGGTGAAGCTTGGCATCAGGCCGTGAGGGGCTGGGGCTGTGAGCCAGAGACACCCCTGGTCGTCCGCGGGTGACGGCACCAGCTGTCCTCTCTCCACCAGCCAGTGTCCTTGGAACTACAGCTGCTGGGCTAGAGTGGCAGACAGTCCCCCAGTGGGGCAGCTGGGGCCCAGGACGGTCTGGGTGGGTGGGTTGCTCCCACCCACAGCCGAGGGGGTGACAGCCAACTCTCGGGCAGCAGCAGTGGTCCCTCTGTGGCCTGGACAGCTGGCTCTCTGCTGAGACTGGCCTGGGTTCTAGGATGGCCCCTTCCTGGCCTGGCTGGATGGAACTGCGGAATAAAGTGTTTTCCTACACTGCAGGCTTCCCTCCTCTCTGTAAAATCCAGCATTCATTTGAGGGCGTGACCACAAAGAAAAGGTGCCTTTAGTTAGAGCGAGAAACAGCCTAGCCTACGCGATGCCCGACTGTGGGCTCTTCCCAGCTTCCAGCAAACCGCGAAGCTGCAGGTAGTTCAAACAGGGGAGGGGAAGGGGCGGGGCGAGGCCCGAGGTGGGGGGCACCTGCTTCACTCTGCTCACTCCTGACACTGCACAGATGCACCGAGACACTGTCCCCAGCTTTCAGGAAAGGTTTATTGTGGTGAGAGTGCCTCCTGTACAGTCCATTTCAGGCCCAAGAGGGCACTGGTGCCTGCTAGAGCCACCGGCCGCGGAGGGGACAGGGCTGTGTCCGCGGTCAGACTCGTCAAACGCAGCGCTAACTGCACGGTGCGCGTTCTGGGCAGCAGCTCAGAGAACTTCTCACACTACATTGCAAGAAGAGAGAAATACTACAGGGCTGGACCACCTGAGCTGCTTTGAAAAAACTGGAGGGAGTGGTCATCAGCGATTGTGCTGGCACCAGCGTCAGGGCGAAGCCCTCCGGTAGCTGTCAGAACCGGTCTGCCGGGTCTCCGCTCATCACAGTTGACAGCCGCGGCGGCTCAGGAGTATCCCAAAGTATCCCGCACCCACCCTAGCCAAGGAAGGTCTTCGTTCCCTGTGCGGGGCCAGGTGCGGGGAACCGCAGTGCCACCTGCTGGCCACAAGTGAGCACAGCACTGGGCCCGCCGCATGGCCGGAGGGGCCCCTCTGTGCTTCCCCTTCTCCTCTGACCCTTCATTCCAGCTCTGCACTGTGGTGTCGGCACAGGCGGGCCAGGCCGGCCAGGCCCAGCCGTGAGGGACATGGTGAGAAGGACGGACAACCGCCTCTTCCCACAGGGCAGGGGTCCTGGAAGGAAGTGACCTATGACAGGGACGGTCCTGGGAACCAGTTACAATTCTGTCCCAAGCCAGGTGCCAGTGGAATGATTGGAGAAGTTCTGGGGGGGAAAAAAGGACTAATTTCCAAAATCACTTGTCAGATAAAAAGCAGATTTATAAACCCACACTCCTCTCCACATTTCATCAGGGAAGGGCGGTTTTCGGGAAGCTGACCACGCATGCTCACTCGGCCGGAGACTTCCGTTCTTCCCTCCTTTCCACGGGCGGTGCAGGGCTCTGGGGAAGCGGCTCCCGGTCCTGCGCGCGAGGGCGGGACGTTCCACAAGGACCCCGAGACAGGCCAGGAACTGCGTGCGGGGTGGCGGCGGCCAGCATGTGCCGAAGACCCCGGGGGGGGGACCCCGAGGCGTCTCGGGGCGGGGCCCTCGCCTCGGGGCCGGGATCCTTGGGGACAAAGACACAGCTGCGCCTCGGTTCTGGTCCTGGTGGGGTGCTGCACGCCGACCCGCAGCACCCAGGGAAGCGGGCTGTCTCTGTCCCTTCACATAATTGATTCGGGACCACCTTCTACAGGAATAATATAAAATAAACATATCTCATGTCTGGGTTTTTTCCCTGCTTCCAAATTTGTAGACTCCCAGGAAAAGATTTTTTGCAGCCTCTTTTAATCTGGCTTCTGAAGCAGCTTATCCATCTGTGTCAATCCTGTGGGCTGTGAAAGGAAAGACAGGCTCAGCGGGGCTCAGCCCTCAGGCCCCGAGGCTGCCTGGCCAGCGGGTGCCTCTGGAGCGTTAGGGAGCAGCTGGGCTGGCTTCGTAGCCCGCACGGCACGGGAGCTGCACCCCTCAGGACAGCACACCAGGGGCCCCGAGTGAGTCCCCAACGTGACTGCTCCCAGGCAGGCGACAGAGTCCACACCGATGTCCCTGGTCCTGGCCAGCGGCCCAGGGCCTCTCCTGGTCCCTGCACCGGGCAGCTACTCACACTGCTTCGGTATCCTGAGCGCCTCGCCGTCCTGTGCCATCACCTGGTGCAGGACGCCCCGGAACTGGTAAAGCACCTTCAGGCCCTTCTCTTCGCCCACGCAGGGGTCGTAGAACCCGGGCAGCCCGGCCTGCAACAGACGGGTTCCGATTCGAAACGGGACTTGAGGCGGCGGTCTCCCCGGCGCGGCCACTATCTGCTGCCACGTGCGGGCGCAGCGCCCTTTGCGGGCCCTCGACTTTCCCTCGGAAGAAGCACACGTGGCCACTTGAGGAGAAAGAAACGGAAATTCGAAAAAGGGGCCTATTTAGTCCTAGACTTCCCTCTCAGCACAGCCCCCCTGCCCCAGGCACCCCATCTTCACAGAAGCCCCACCAGGACGGAGACACTGCGAGGCTTCCCGGGGAGTCCGGTGCCGCTGGGCCCGAGCGAGCGTGCACTTTAATCTGGCGCTGACGCCCACACCCAGGCTCCCACGTAGCCTCGGACGTGCTAGGCCACCTCGGACGTGCTAGGCCACCTCGCACGCCTGGAACAAGGCGAGAAGTGAGCGGCAGGTGTGCACCACAAAGGCGGGGTGTGTGTGTGTGCGCGCGCATGTGCGTGTGTGTGTCTGCTGCTGCACCTGGCGGGGGTGTGTGTGTGTGTGTGTGTGTGTGTGTGTGTGTGTCTGCTGCTGCACCTGGCACATAGTAGGTGCTGGACAAATACTTGGGAGCGAACGAATGAGTGACGCGTGGAGCAAACCACTCCAGTGTGGACACCACCAAGGTGCCGGGCAGCATCCCGCACGGCATGGGCCGGCAGCGTGGAGGGCTCCGCTGCGACGACCTGGCTGTTCCCAGGGGCTGTCCCCATAGCTTCGTCCATCCGACCCCCGTGGGGACGGGGCGCTGTACCTTGGAGGCCTCCGTGAGGATGAGCTTCGAGTCCTTCACCAGGCACTGCAGGGGCACCGTCACATCGATCACCTTCACCTTCTCGCTCTTCTTGCTCTTGTCGTTGACGAACTTCCCGTACCAGGCGTTGACGATGATGAGGCCTGAGGACGGCTCCGTCAGCAGGGGCGGGCCTCCGCCGCCCCCGCCGCCGCCGGCCCCCCTGCCCCCAGGCCCCCGCCGCTGGACTGCAGGAGCAGCGTGCTCCGTGGAGACCCCCTCGCCCGCCCTTTGCCAGGAGAGGCCGTGCTCTCTCACCCATTCTGGATTCTTCTGCCTCGATGATCCTTCGGACGGATTCCTGCATCAACCGAACCTGCAAAGGACGAGGCCGTTGGCCACGAGGGCCCCCTCGCCGGGCTCCGCCCTGCTGCCCAGAGCCACAGCCGTGCGCCTGGCGTCACTGCAGCCCTCCGCAAAGGACAGAGGACCCGACAGTGCCATCGTCTGTGCCACACGTCTCCATTCTGCCGCTCGAGGACAACTCACTTAAGGGACAGAAAAGAAGGACAGCACCCAGCTCTACTTTCTTAGAGAGGGGGAGGGAGGGAGGAAGAGAGGGAAACACCGATGTGAGACAGCAACACCAAGCGGCTGCCTTTCGTACGTGCCCGACTGGGGACTGAACCTGTAGCCCAGGCACGTGCCCTGAGCAGGAATTGAAACCCCATCGTTCAGTTTGCGGGACGATGCCCAACCCACTGGCCCACACGGGCCAGGGTCAGGGCCCCACACCACTTTCAAAACAACCTTGCTATGCCTCGTGAGGTTCCCTGAATCTCCAGATCCGGGACTGACTTCCCAGCACAGCGTGCCAGTGGCAAGGTCAAGACCACAGTGACCAGCGCAGCTGCTGGGGAAGACGTCTGAGCGAGGCCGAGGCCGAGGCCTGCAGTGAGGAGTGTACCCCGCCCATGGCAGGCGCCCGGGAGACCGGCACAGAGCAGGGGACACCCAGGTGACCTGACGCAGCACTTACCGCCGCTTCTGCCTCTTGCTTCTTCTGCAGGATGTCAGTGGCCGTGCTCTCCCTCTGCTTCTCCAGTTCCCTGGTGTGAGAAAGCACAGCCCCACGTGAGCACGGTCTCACCCTCGCTGGACCCGTGTCCGGCAAACAGTCTGGGGTCCGACTGCATTCCTGGGTCTGCAACTTCAAAAAATATTTCCCGGATGGTCTCGAGCAAATCTGTTTGTCACGGGCCTGTGTCGCTTTCCCTTTGTCCCTAGAGGGCTCTCCCCACCTCCTAGATGCAGCGGACGGGAAGCCACTGCCAGTCCCTGCGGAGAGAAGCCCCCACCCACTGACAGGGCTCCCAGGGAGGTGGGAGGTCAGAGGAAGAGGAGAGACTCCGGGACAGGCCACCCACCTCTGGGATCATTACGGCCTCTTCCAGCAAGGCCGCCGTGCCCATGAGACCGAGATACAGGAACACCCTTTCCCCTCGGGAAAGCGCAGAGACTGGGGCAGCACACGCCTGCCCCGTGGGGAGATGGGACGCAGCACACCCTTTGTTTCAAGCCTCAAGCCTGCTGGGCAGTGAGGACCCTGAACTCCATGGACACAAAGGCGGGAGGGACGCCAAACAGGAGGTTCACTCCGCCCCGCAGACTCGCTGACCTCGGCCATGCCCAACCCTTCCCATCCCATGGCACACTAGCTACTAAACCTCTGTGGCACACCAAAAAATATGTATTTTTAGCCGACCTGACAAAAAAATAGGTCTAACTTTGATTCATTCACACCGGACGGCCACGGTTGTATTATTGGCTGCTGCCGTTTTCCGGCTTATTTGAGAGTCTAAGGGGAAAGAGGCCGGGCCCCCGACCGACCAGTCAGGAGCGGCGCGCCGGGTGGGAATGGCCGCCTGAGCTCCTCGATTTCTGAAACGCGATCACTACGCCGCCACGTGTCACCCCAAAATGCGGAGTGAGTGACACTTCCACGACGCCCACGGCGTGGCTAATGCACGCGCCTTATGTCGGGGCTCAGAACCCGTTTCTCTTAAACTCAGTGCCAGGAAAGGAATGGTTAGTGTGAGAAAAGCCCACCACCGTTTATTTGCTGTCCTGGTTTGAAGTCTCGGCAGCTCCAGGGACGCGCGCTGACCCTGCCTGAGGGCAGGGCCGGACGACACAGCCCCGGGCACGCTTCGCAGGCAGCAGTGGCCCCTCGGGGGCTCCTGTCGTCCCCTCCCCCACCCGAAGGACGAGGACGCCGAGGAGCAGAGGCGCTCGGTGGCTCACCTCTCCTTCTGAGCCCGCAGGTACGGCTTGATGAGCAGGCGGTGCATCGCGAAGTAGACCACGAGCGGGCCCGCGGTGGCGTAGAACACGGCGCTGGGGAGGAGCTGGTCCGTCAGGTGGATGGGGAAGAAGTACGTCTGACTGGCCCTGTTCAGCCTGAAAACCAGACCCAAACCAGACGTCCACGACAAGGCGGGTTCCCGGGGAAGGGCGGCGGTCTCCGCCCAGAGAGAGAGCCTCTCGGGGACGCCGGGCACCAGGGGAAGGAGCCCCGCGCCGGCCCGCGCACGGCCCGCTGCGGGTGCCGGTCCCCGCTCCGGAGTTCAGCTGCTGCATTCGATGCACGCGACAGAAGACAGGCCCCCCGTCCTGCTGACCTCCAGGGGCGGAGCAACAGACTAACGCCTGACCGGGGCCAATGTGGCCTAGGAGACGGGGACACGCCTCCAGGGGTCCAGGAGACTGTCCTATCTCAGTCCTCAGCTGACCCGTTCGGAGGAAGCGTGTGGGGACATCGCACTCAGAGCTGCAGGTTCGACTACGGCACTAACTACGGCTCTGGTCCCACCGTCGCCCTCACTTCTCCCCGCGGTCACGTCTGCCTCAGGGCGGAGGACGGCGGAGGTTTCACAGGAGGCGAACAGAGAGCTGTCCGATTTTCTGCGTTCTGCTCCCTTCCTGCCCCTCCCAAACCGGGCCACTGACCAGACGTGGAGCCCTGGGACCCAGTGTCTGTTTTAAATACTTCTCCGATACAGACGTCACGCGCCACGATCTGAGCGGCATTCCTGTCCCCAGGACTATCTCCTCGCCAACCACGTGGTGCTGTGGGCACGGGCATTGGTGCCGTCTTCCTTGCCTGTGGTGGGTGCGGTGTGGACTGCACCCACGACTGCGGGGGCCTGGTCTGCAACCACCACCCTGGGGACGTGCCCGCCAGCACCTGTCTCGCTGGAGGTGTTGAAGGAATCACTTTCCCCCGACCCCCCAACGGCCTTGCCACTTGGCACTGGTCCCTGCGGCCCGGCTCCCAGCAGGCACTGCCGATCTGGCCGACGTGGATGGACGTGACCGCCCACACGGCTACGGGGCAGCGGGCGCTGGAAACAGGAGTAGACGCCGGGTCCCAGCCACTGCCCCAACAAGCTAAGAGTGGAGGGAAGGAGCGCACTCTGCTCTCCAATCTTAGCTGATCCTGGGGACCTGCCTTGATTCTCATCTCCAACACGGAGGTGCGCTCTGCATCCTCTCTCCCCCTGGGGTCTTGGCACAGCCGCAGGCGCCAGGCTGTGTTCTAGGCTCCAGAGCACTGGTGGAGGTGGGTGCAATGGAGAGTAATAAACAGAGAACCAGAAAAGGGACTGCCTGTGGCAAGGTGAGGGGTGGTCTCGGTGGTTTGGTGATGCCTGAGCAGAGACCTGAGGGGTCCAAGGGACCAACCATGCAGTTATCCGGGGACCGAGGAACTGCGGATGCTGAGGACAGAGTCAGTTGCGTGTCCCAGAAGCAGTGCGGAGGCCGGCCTGCCGGGAGCACGGGGCGCATGGGAGGAGAGGAGCCCAGAGGGACAGCGGGGCCAGGCTGCACGGGGCCCCAAAGGCTGCCCGGCACTGAGGCAGACCCTGCGAGCTGTAGCAGAAGGGTGAAATGTAATGTAGCTAACTTACATTTTAATGAGACTCTGCCTGTGCGGAAGACCAGTGAGGACACGACAGTGACTCAGACACAGGCAGGGGTGGTGGTGGGGCTGTGACTTCTCAGGCTATGTGGTCGCTGCAGTGCCGAGGTGGCTCCCAGGGGCATTCAAGGCAGTGCGTGGGAAAAGCATGGTCAAGGCTAACTCCGAGGGCAGGATGGGGTCACCCTCACTGAGGGGGAAAGACCTCGGCACAGCAGGCTGTGCAGAGCGTGCCCGAGAGAGGGGGCAGGAAGTGGGCCACGTGAGTTGGAGATCAGGCGCAGGGAGGGCCCACTGGGACTCGAACCTGAGCCATCGGTACGTGAGGGCACCGGAAGCCACAGGGCTGAGGCTCGGGGAGACCCCTTGGAGAGTGAGCCCGGACAGACAAGGACGGGAAGGACCCGAGCAGAGGGTAACCTGACCCTGCCTGTACCGCTAGGGACGCTGGGTGCACGTGTGGCGTGGCGGGCCGTGTCACTGAGCGGGCGGGTGGAGCCAACACCTGGGCTGGGTCCAGGGCCATCAGGGTGGCAGAGGGCAGAGGAGACACAGGCCAGGCGGCCGGCGGCCGGGGAGCAGACCTCACCCGTGAATGAAGGTGGGCCCTCAGGTTCCCTGACGTTTGTTTGGACGCCCCTCTGAGGACACTGTGCAGTGACATCTGCTTCATCCCTAATGCAGGCGAAGCCCAGGGGAGTCACAAGAAGCCCGATAACCTGTGGCCACAGATCTCCCATGTGACTTACTTGACTTTGAGAGAGACGCCCTGCGGAACCCCGATGCTGACAGTCGCCCCGAGGACGCTGTGCCTGGAGATCTTCCTCTCGGCCCCGTACTCCACCACCGTCCCGAAGAAGCCGGCCCTGCGGGAGCGATGGTGGTGAGAGAGCGGGGCCCTCGGCCCCCACGCACGGGCGCAGCCACTCAGAGCAGCGCCGCGTCCGCCTCTGCCTCCCGCCCGGCCCTCCCCACCACTCTTGGCCCGTGAACAGAACAAAGCCAGGACCCCGGGGGTCCGGTTCATCCACTGACCCCCAGGCCCACGACCTCTGGGACTGCACAGCAGTAACGCCCGCCGCCCCTCGGGGGAGGCACTTGAGAAACGTCTCGCACGACAGACGAACCCAGGCGGGCATCTCCCACCGACCGGCTCCACCACCGGGAACCCTCGTCAGCGCGCTCCCCGCCAGCCAGGCCAGGACTTACTTAAGGGACCCTTTCACTCGGGTCTGGTCGTCGTCCTGGAACTTGTGCTGGTAGCTGATCAGTGCAAAGGAGTGAGGGATTCCCAGCTGAGAAGACAGGGCAGGAGGCCGGGGCTGGAGGCCGGGACGCCGCGGCCCCCCGAGCACACCACGCGGCAGGCCTCTCAGGCCGGGCCCCGGTCGGGCGGCCACACGGCGTGTGCGGAAACCCCCCCGCAGCTGGTGTGGAAACACTGGGAGACTGCGCGTAAGACCCTGTCTTCTGCCGCATCGTGTTAAAGATTCAAAACGTCCGCACCAGCGAGCCTGCAGTCCCTCACGCCAGCAGCTCCCGTGTCCCCGCTGGCCAGAGGGGCATTTGTGCGCCAGCTCCGCCAGGCCGCCCGCCCCCTGGTTCTGTGGGCTCCTCCCGCCGGAAGACGTGAAAAAGGCACGCGGCGTTAGGGTGACTGAACGCAGCTCCCCGGGAGCCTGAGAACCTCGGCGTGTCAACACCCGAGTGAGGGGTCGACACCTGCCCCACTGGGCCGCAGGCGCTCGGGTTCGGGCGGGGCGGGCAGGTGTGGGCTGCGCGCCGAGGGAGGGGCGCGGTCCCCACCTGCAGGGCCACGGTGAAGTGGCTGGTTTTGGTGTCCCGGACGATGCTCGTGTTCATGGCCGACTGGATGCCCCATCGCCACTGCAGGTAGCCCACGGTGTTCTTGTCCAGGTTCCG
>CM052542.1:2623189-2718091 GCA_028533065.1 Trachops cirrhosus
GACTGGGGTGTTAGAAGTGAGCACCCGTGCCTGCGGTCAGCAGCCTGCGTTCAGTTCCCTTCTCCTCTTCCTAAGCTCCGAGGGGTCGCTTCTGCCGTCGAAACGGTAACAGGTGGGTGCCTCCGACCACGGTCCCTCCTCACTCAGACTTCCAGTAGCTGCCCGCGGCCAGACGCACGAGCTCCTCACGCTCCTCAGGCCCCAACCCAACCTCGCCGTCAGTGCGCCCTCGAGCTGCACCACGGCGACTGTTCTCGGCTTCACTGGGGCCAGGGGCGCAAGCCGGAAGAGGGACAAAAGTCACCCCTAGAATTTTAAGACAGGATGACACAGGAACACTTAACAACCCAAAATATGAAGAGCGAGACCTCTGTGTGTTTGTATCCAGCGTGTCCCAGAGACAGACGGACTTCGGGGGGAGGCCGGCAGCGCGGGCGCCGCGCAGGGAGCCCGAGACCACCCTGCAGAGCATCTCCGCCTTTCCCCAGGACGGCTCCGCTCCGACTGCCCACTAGTCTGGACGTGCAGGGAGCGTGACGCTGGGACTCGGGCGCCCTAAGACACGGCAAATCAGTAAACCGGTGTCCCTGTTCACGAATCTTCACTCAAGCCCGATGAACTGGAGACTCTGAGGGAAATGCCACACGGGCAAAGCTGACGGCCAGCCGGCCCTAGAGCCAGGTGACCCCTCTGTGGACACGCTTTGAGGCTCAACCAGAACGAAATGGCCAACAGACTTTCCTCAGAGACGTATTTCCTCACGTGTCCGAGCTTCAGAATGACCCGCTCTGCTTGCTCTAACTAGGGAGGCCTGCGCCTGGGGGGCAGGGATCTGGGCTCTCGGCCAGCACCCGAGGTGACGACCCCGAGCAGACAGGGGCAGGGCAACGCTGACACGCAGAGGACTCCCTGTTCACCCGACATGCTGGTGACAAGTACAAATCCTTGTCCCCTCCCAGAACCACCAGCCCACGCCCCAGAGCAGAGGCACGAGAGGCTGGGCTCGACCTGGCGTCGGAGCTGGAGCAGCCCCTCCCTGCGGTCTCTGCCCAGGCCGCGGTCACCTGCACGTGCTGTGTCTCCGTCTAACGCTCCCCTTACACTCCGTACGCCGGATGGACCCTCAGACTTGCTTTCACTGCTGGAACGACGCAGCAGCACGGACACACAGCCAACGGGACGCGAGCCCGCGCCACCCCAGGCTGCCCTGCGCTGTATCTCACTCGAGCTCACCCTGGGGCCCCACACGGGGCCGGGGCCACCCCTGCTGCTCTGGGAGGGACAGGAGTTGGACATCACCGCCAGAGGGACGGAAGCTCTGCACGGCCACTGCCTGACGCCGGGAGGTCTCACAAGCTGCCCGCTGCCCATGGGCCCCTTTCAGACCTTTCTGCACGTTCTCGGGATAAAGAGACGGTGTGCGAGCTCACACATGTCCGACTGCTGACCGATGTCTCTATTATGAAGGCGCCCTGCTGCAGGCTCCTCACAGCCCATGGTGACTGGGCGGGGCGCTGAGGACACCACCCCAGGTAGGAGCGTGGGCAGAAGCAGAACCCCCCGTGTGCCCCCGCGCCCTGCCCTAGTGACCCCGCAGGGCAGACGGGCAGCTCCAGATGACCCCGGCAAAGAGAGCGCACTGCTTCCGGTGCCCTAAATCCACAAAGGCCGTGCCAGAGGGTTATCTCTTCATATTTACCATCTTGGTGTGAGGTTTCGGAACAGCTTCAGACCAAAGAGAGGCCCCTGCAGGTCCCCAGCTCCAAACTCTAACTGTTCAAAACAGGAAGAGGAAGAGGAAAAGCATTAAAGGTGTCTCATCTCACGGTGGTGGCCGGTCTCAGGCCGGCACTGGTCAGGCGCCTGGTCCCTGAAAGGAGCCCGCCCTCCAAGGAAACACTCCTCCCCGGCCCCGCTCAGGCGGCACCGGGAGACCGGCCCCCACGTCCGCAGAGCGCCTGCCCGCGCGGTCAGGCGTGGGTCCCCAGCCCCTGCCCTCCCTCGCGGGGCCCTCGTGTCTGCCTCTTCCTTCTGCTCCGCTTCACCCCCACAGGTATCCCAGGTGACTGGAGACGGCTCTCGGGGCCGACGTTAAGCCCATCAGCAGTTCCGCACTCACAGCTCGGCGCCCTGCCGGGCCTGGCTGCCTCCCTGCCTAGCCCGGGTGACTTTCTGGGCAACTCCTCAACGCTAACGCGATGACGCAGCTCGATTCGCTCGGCAGAACCGGCCGTCAAGTGGCCGCCCATCAGTGGACCAGGGCACCTGGGCAGAGGCTCTGCCTTCTGAACAGTCTAGGAAAACGGAGAGCCTTCTCGGTCTTTGCCGAGTTTCCAGAGGTGACATTTCTGGGAGCTGGCGCCTCCGGGGACAACCTGTGGCTCTAGCCTGACCCCGAGCTGGTGGGCAGGCCGAGGGGAGCTCTCGGGTGGGAGGCACTCTTTCCTCCGGGGAGCGAACCTGTGAAGTTTGGCACCCAGCACCCTGTTACGGATTTTGAGGGTCGGCCTTCAGGCGGTCTCACCTCTCCCCATCCCTTCGCGGAGGTGACCCGTCTGAGCGCGAAGTTGATGGAGCCCCCTCCGTTCCCGTTCTGGGTCGACAGGCTTCCCGACAGGATGGCCGTGTCTGTAGCTGTCAGCGGTGCCTAGGAAATGACATTTGCTGGCAACACCAGTCGAAGCAACAGGCAGCGCCAAGAACAGCGGCCTGATGAACCCGAAGGAGCAAGGCCCAAAGTGCAGGCGATTCTGCAGCTCAGGGAGTTGGGAAGCAGTTACCTCAATGGCTTCCCCTCTCCCAAGCTTCGCCATTTGAGGGCATGTGGCCACCAAGGCCATGTTTTAGAAGAGCCTTAATTGCAAAATTTCAAAAACCCAGGAGAAAGAAGGGGGCCAAGTACTGGTTCTCCATGTGCCCACGGTCCGTCTCCACGGCAACCTCACCACGGGCCTTCCCGTGCCTGGGCTGACTGAGCCAGGGCCTCAGGCCCCGGCGGATGCACTGGACAATACACAAGTCGAGGGTGCGGGGGCCCTCAGCGGAGTGGCCTGGCGTAACCACGTCTGACTCCGGAAGCTAAGCCCCTGCCTCCGCACTCTTGCTGCTAAGGCGGGGCAAAGCAGTGACCCACAGGCTGTGCCGGGGGCTCTTTTCTCAGTGGCTCACTGCACCCTTTCCCAAACACGATGGGAGAGACTCTGAGCACAGGCCCTCGTCCCCGCTGCGCGGGGCGCTGTGCCTCGTAGACCCGGCCCACTGCCGGCGCGGCAGCGGCGCCTGCGCACTGCCCGTACCTCGATAGACTGCGATATGTGCATCTTGTTAATTTCAATCTGCGGAAAGCTGCTTCCGGACACATCTTCGTACTCCTCCTCGTAGCGATCAAAGAGGTCGGTGGCATCGATGCCCACGCTGATGGTCCCCTGGGGCGGAGAAACAAGCAGTCAGCACCGGCGGAGGGCTCTGTGCAGTGAGACGGCGCGCCGACCAGCGGCAGTGGGCGGGGCCGCTGGGTCCCGGCAGGGCTCCGCCAGGAGCCAGCCCATAGAGCGCGAAGGTGAAGGTCACGGTTCAGATCAAGCCACTGCAGAGCGCCACCGACCTTGAGTCTGAAAACCAGTCATGCAGGCGGCGAAGGGCATGCCGAACACGTTTCATGGCCCTACAAACAGATGGTCTCCAGATTTACCCCACGAACATACAAAACCACCTCAAACCTAGCTGCACAGATTAAACATTTTCCTGTAAATACTTACATCACAAAACTACCTTGAAACTGTTTAAAACATAAAAATGCCTTCTAAGGCAAAGAACTGCAAGCAAAATAAATTATGAACAATTGGGAGACTGAAAAATCGTTCCACCTGCTAAAATTAATTTGAGAATTGAGTTTTGAGAAACAGAACCCAATATTCTTAAGAATTACTAAGTTAAAATTTTGCTGACTGATAAAAATACCACTTACTCAGAAAACCAATGTGTATTATTTTCTTAAGACTTTTCAAACGGGGGTGTATCTTAACCTAACATGTAAAACCATGACCGCACATATTTTTATTACGTTTTCTGCAGCCCGTTTTTAAAAACAAGGTTTAGTTCACGTGTAGTATGAATGGCGCCCACCTGAAGCATACAACGAACTTTCAGATTCATCTACGTGTGTGCCACCACTTCTGAACTCACGACACAGAACACTTCCACCACCCCTTCCACCACCCCACCAGCGCTTGGGAGGGTGTCTCCCCCCGAGAAGGGGCGCGCGAACAGATGTGAGGGGAACGAGGGGTGAGCCCGCGGGCACCCAGAGGTGTGAGCAGGCCAGTGGGGCTGGAGCAGAGGGAGGAGGCCAGGGAGGAACTCGGAGGGGGAGTCCTGCATGCGGAAGGCTTGGGGGACAATGCCAGTTAACCCTCTTGTTTAGGCTGGTGGAGCAGTAACACCAGATTTCCACTTTTAAAGTTTACTGTTGTCATCATCAAAGACACGGTCAACGGGTGCCTCAGACTGAGAGGCCAGAGTGGCTTTGGTGGATAGGCCTTCACCCTGTACCTCCAGCATCGGCCACCGTCCCATCTGATGCTGTATGAGCTGCATGGTGACTGCCCACCACTCTTCTCCCATCTCTTCCCAGGTGAAATGTGCAGCCCCTCCCAGCCCAGGACCTGCTCGCAGGTGCCTCCTGCTGGTCCACGGGCTCCGCACAGCTAACTCCTGCCAGTCTGCTGGTGGTGGAGAGGAATGAGATGCTAATGCTCATTTGGCGCATCGGGCACCCAGGTGGCCAGTGCCCTGGCCTGTGACGTGTATAAAGCTGTCCAGCCACCGCCCGGCCACATCCATGGGAAGCTCCGCGGGACAAGAACACGCGTGGGGAACAGAGGCGGGCCAGTCCCACAGCACGCACGAGAGCGGGCCCAGCACCCTCGCCGGGGCTTTGCCATCGGATGTGCACTGACACCAGGGCGGCGCCGCTCTGTGGGGCCGCGGCAAAGGCTTTATCTAGCCCGGGTCAGGCAGCTCAGCCGGCCAGCGCAGCGTCCCGATCCGCCAAGGCTACAGGTCGGTCTCCGTGCAGGGCACACACCAGATCAGCCAACGAACGCATCGATAATGGAACAACAAATCAGTGCTTCCCTCTCAAATCAGTAACTAAAAATTAAAAATGTGTTTTAGGTGCTGTGAACCATATACCGTAGTTTCTGTTGCAACCTGACTTTGCTGCATTGGGAAAGCAGCCAGACTACCCAGGAAAGGATGGGCCTGCGTCCCAACGCCACCTCACCCACTGATCCTGAAACCTGATTTTCATATACTTTTCACATCTCAAAACACTGCTGTTCTTTTGTTTTCGAGCATTTAAAAATGTGAGAAACATTCTTGCCCCACAGGTCACACAGAGAACAAACAGTGTGCCAGACCTGGCGCCTCCTGATAGAAGCTGCAGGGCCTCTGTCTCGGGGGTGGGGGCGCGACCAAGGCTTTCTTTTCTGATGAGCTCGCTAGGCAGCAATGAGATTAAACATACTGTAGGTTAAAAATAAAAGGTACTACATTTTCATTTCCCCAGAAAGTTAATGAACTTTTGTAACTTGAATGTTTTTCAACACTGACCATCTGTAGTGCTAACGGCAAACATGTGAAAACCAAGTCTTTTTAGAGAGAAAAAGGAAGGGAGAAACATCAATTTGTTGTTCCACTTAGTTACACACTCATTGGCTGCTTCTTGTGTGTGCCTTGACCAGGGATTGAACCCGCAACCTTGGTGCACTGGGACGACACTTTAACCGAGCTACCTGGACAGGGCTGAAAATCAAGTCTTAGATTTGCTAAAGAAGTTCTAGCACCTTCTTCGATAGTAAGTGTCCTTTTAAGAGCACACACCCAAAGTGAGCAGCACTGCGGTGTATTTGCACCTAACTGTAAAGATGACGTCACTCACATCAAATGGTAGTTTCTCTGTTAGTTTCACCCATGTGTCTACTCTGAGGACTACTTCGCCCAAGGAAAGATAAAGCAAGGGGTGCTGGGTGCGGGTCCTGTGAGCAGGAGGCCCTCCCGACTGCGGGTGAGTGATGCCGGCGCTCCGTGGGCGCCAGCCAGAGGCTCCAGACGGAGCGTCAGCCGGGCAGCCCTGACGCCCGCTGGTCTGTGGAGGGTGACAGGCTGCGATCAGCGTGCCTGATCAGCTGGGTCAGAAAGCGCCGCACTGAACGTAAGACTGGTCTGTGGTGACGCTCAAACACCATTGCGGTGAGGTGCGTCGCGGCCAGAGTGCTCTCACTGAACCGAGACCCCGGGGGTCGGGTACTCTGGAACTCGCTACGGCGCAATAACGGATGACTGTGTCACAACAGCTGCGGCAGCCCTCCTATGGACAACAAAGCTGTGGGTGTTAAACTGAGCAAATACCCTCGTGTGTTCACGGTAACAGAATAATTTTCATGAAGCTGATTCTGAACACAGAGATGTGCAGCCCGGCCACGAAATATTTTATTTTTGAAAATAGTATTTATTGATTTTATAGAGAGAGAGGGGGAGAGGAACAGAGAGAAATATATATAGAGAAACACTGATGTGTTGTCCCACTTACTGACAGTCAGGGCTGACTCTTGTCTGAGCCCTGACTGGGGATCGAACCTGCAACCCTGGAGCATTGAGACAGCGGTCTAACCAGCTGAGCCACCGGCCAGGGCCTGACCACGGTTTTGAATGAACCTTCTTACAGGTCCTTCAATATAACAAAACCAGTGTTGGCCGATAAATATTCTAAAAAATTACTATTTTAAGCACCCTCTTTTGTTCCCAAAATGTCCTGGTTTGGATGAATTACAGGGTCACCTCGTCTACAGGCCGCTCCGTGGTGCGCTGCCTTACAACCGGAGCTCCTTGAGCGGAATGACCGGCGTGACCTGCGTGTTGCAGGCTCACTCTGGCCGCTGTGCTGGGCACAGAGGGAAGTGGTCCAGAAAGGCCGCCCCACTGTCCCCGAAGCCGCGAGGCACCGATGGCAGGAACGAATGGTCGCAGCTGTGCTCCCCCACTGGACAAAACGCGGCCCGGAGACGCATTTCCGTGGACTCCCGGTGAGCGATCACTGCGCACACCCGGATGGCCGCTTCTGCCGCCGGCTCCGGGGGCTGCGATGCTCTTTTTTTCCCTTCGCCGCCCCAAATGCGGCAACACTCCAGCCAGAACGGCGAAGGCACCGGAGCCATACCCTGCTCCGGCCAGGCTCATGCCCACCTCCTCCACCCTCACCTCCACCTGCCAGCGCTGACCTTTGAAGCCAGACCTGCCCCAGCACCAGCTGGTGGGTTCCCAAGGAGGGAACCCTTGAGTGCAGGGCGCCTCGGAGATTTTCAACGGTAATTATCGCCCACTCCCCGAGCTGGTTCAGCCAGTGATTCCCTCCTCTACCTCCATCTGACCGAAAGACAACTGCGCACTGTGGAAACCATCGTCTGTGGAAGGGGAAGGTGGGTGGGAAGGAGAGGTGCTGGCACGCGCAAACAGACTCTGAAACGTAAGATTCAAACCGACGGGAGGTTTCTAAACATCCAGTCCTCTAGCTGCTGTGAGCGGGTCTTCTTCTTTCTAGAAAGCACTTGATCAGAAGTTCACATTATCATGTTTTCCAGCTGTAAGCTAGCACCTGTTCTTTTCTTCAGAAGATTTTCAGACCCTGGCTGGTGTGGCTCAAAAGACCGAGTGCCAGCCTGTGAACTGGAAGGTCACAGGTTCGATTCCCAGTTAGGACACATGCCTGGGGTTGCGGGCCAGGTCCCAAACTGAAGGCATGCTAGAGGCAACCGACCAATGTTTCTCCCCCTCTCTTTCACTCTCCCTTCCCCAGTCTATGAAAATTTAAAACCAAAGATCTTTTAGATGTTCAGGCCGCCGGCTAGGCCAGCCTGGCCACACCGACAGAGCCCGGCTGCCTAGTCCCCTGATTAAACCCCGGGCTGCATTCGATTAGACATTCAGTACAACTGGCACCTCGGACTGACCGAGACAGTCTACCTGCCACGGGGCTGGGGCACGCGCTCGGAACAATCTGCTTCCCCAACAAATTAGAGCAAAAAGATACCATTTGCAGGACTGGAAAGTAACTCCCAGACTCAGGAGCGTCACCGATTACAGATGTAAACTCCATCGGGGACTGGACCGAGTTGAAGAGGGTCACCTCACCGCTGCCGAAACAGCCTGGCGGCTGGTGTGCGCGGCACCGCTGTCCTGCGATGCTGATCCTGGGCCCCGGCGTGGTGCAGTTTGGAAACGTCCCGAGCCCTCTGCCTTACCCAGCCCTCCCTGACCAGTGCAAGGAGTCCTGCTGCCTCAGCGTGTGCTTGGCGGGGCTGTCCCTCCGCGACACTGTCCTCTACCAGATCTCCACTCGGCAAGGCTCTGGACGGGAGGGCCTGGGGAGATGCCTGAGACCGAGCCTGCGCTGAGTCTCCCCGGCTTCCGGGAAAACCCGGGATTGGCTCAGTTTGGCTTGTGACTACTTTCTGACACCACCAGCACCTAGTGAGCCTGACTCGGACACCGTCGGCGACCGGCCTTCCAGTATGACAGCCTCGCCGCGGCGGGGCGGGCCGGCGGCTCACCTTGGGGTTGGTTCGCTGCTGCAGTCTCCTCTCTTCCCGCTCTCTCTGCAGCCGCTCGAACTCCTCTCTGATCTCGGCTGGGGTTCTCCTCCTTTCCACAACCTGGGGGCAGAACCGAGGGGAGAGCACGGTTAAGGACAGGAGGCGGGGAACACACGCCCGGAGCTGACGGGCGTGAACTGGGTGTGCGGTGCATGGTGCCCAGGACTTGAGATGTCAAAACACTGGGGTGAGTTTCGCACCAGAGAGCCCCAGACCCTGGCCAGGCGAGGCTCGGCTCACGGGCGCAGCCACTTAGCTCTGGGCCCCGGCCGTTCCCAAGGCCAGGGTCTCCAGAGGCCTTAAACATGATTCCCCTCATTTTAGAAACTTGTCTCTGAGGCTGCAGGAATTTTATCAAGAAAACATCCCCTTAAGTCACACAGTTTAAACTTCCTAGAGTTCCAGATAACAAGTGTTCAACATCGGGACAAAGGCAAAGGGCCCACCACACCCCGGTGTGCTGGGCTGTCCCGGGGAGGCCCCTGTGCTCCTTAGACCAAGGGGTCAAGCCGTCAGGTCCGGGTGCTTTTCAGTGATGGGACTCTCCCCGCTCCGATACGGTAAGACCCTCCGAGGGCCACGGCAGTTACACCCGAGTGCAAGCAGCACTCGGGAGGCGAGGAGCAGACCGCGACAGGACGGACACCCAGGGGCGCACAAGGACGCCAGGTCTACGCGAGAACAAGGCATCCCATCCTGGCCATTCCTGGCTCACCAGGAAGACAACCTGGCTGAGATCTGGAAGGGACAGGGGAAGGCCACTGGGGACCTCAGGCGCCACGTCTGTGGAAGAGGAGTCCGGGCCGCGTGCTTTCTGAGGGCCCCGAGCCCTGCAGCCGGCGCTGCGCCGAGGGCGGGAGCAGAGCACACGGGATCGCAGGCGCTGGACGGCGGGGAGGGAGAAAGACCTAACGGCCTGTCCCTGCATCGGTGGGGGACGCGGGGAGCCTGAGAGGCTGCGCGGAGAACAGCTACGAAGGTGGGTGACGTGAGAAAAAGCTGTCTTGGAAATCACAAGTTTAAAAATTATTTAAAAAAATATACGCTTATAGCAAAAAATCAGAACAGCACAGAAGGACCCAAAGTAAAAACTGCTCCAGTACCACCCCTCTCTTCTCACAGGCTAACACTTAGGTTTTCATTTATCTTCCTAAAAATCTCGCGGGCGTATACATGTTTATACGCATGCGTATATATACGTTACATGTATGTGTACGTGTATTTTAACAACAATGCGGTCACATGACAGGCTTCGGGCAACCTGCTTTTCCTATCCACAACACAGATGAATAATCCCTGAACTGGCCCAGCCGAGGCCACTTCTGAGACACGTGTGCACAGACAACCCACAGAGATGACGTTTTCTCCTCTAACGACCCGTACCACAATGAAAAGTGGGGGGTGGTTCTTTCAAAGGCAGCTCAAAAATGCAAACACTGGTGTGGCCGCCCCAGAACAAACGGACGGCCCCCACGGCGCGCAGCGCCTGCTCCGTGGCCCCACAGAGCCCCACGCGGCTGATCTGGCTGCGAGGCTCGCCAGCCGCTCCGCTGGGGCTTACGGGCCGGAGGGTGTGCGCCCCTGCCCACGGCACTTTTGCTTCTCCGAGTGACCCCCGCTTGGGCAAAAAGGCAGGTGCAGTCTGGCAAACTTTGCATTATCTTCTCAGTCTGTCAGCCTCGCCCTCCACCAAAAGAAAAGAAATAAAAGAGTTTCACGGAAATGTAATCAACGATTCCATTTTACCTTGAAGATCAAGAAAGGCCAAGAAAAAAAGGTTTAAAGTCCCTTAGAACTTGTTGGTGCCCCCTCACCCCTGATCTTGTGGTGCTGTGACTGCGGAAGCACGATGCATGTGGGCCCGTAGGGGCGACTTGCGACTCATCACTACGGACGAGGAGGGTGTGCACGGGAGGCGCTCCCCCACAGGGCCCGCCGGCGCTCGACGTGCAGGGCAGGTGCCACCCAGCATAGTCTAGGCCGCAGGACACTAGTGTTGAGGACACAGAGTTAGAGGAGCTTGATTAGCCAGTGACACAGACTCCATGAACATGCCCCGTACTGAGTGAAAACAGACAGACAGACAGATCTGTAAGATCCAGGAACTGAAAGACTGTGAAGCGTCGGGCCTCAGAGGGCAGAGCAGAGTGAGATCTGTTTGCGGAACTCTGGCTGCCCGACCTTGACCAGCGGAATGAACAGCTGGAACTACCCCTGCCACACTCTGATAAGCTAAAGAGGCGGACGTTGTAAAGCTGTCGGGTCATTTCACTCCCAGCCCAGCGACTGGCTTCCTTTCTCACCCAGAGCCTTCTCCCGGAGCACGGGAGGCGGCCAAGTCGTCTGTGTTCCGTCCTGGTCGCCCTCCGACGGACGCACCTAGGAACACGGCACCTACACGGCATCACACACGTTCCGTGTTTTCCATCGGCGGCGTATCAAATGTTGCCCACGAATCTACACACCTGAGCTGTGCGCCCCGCCTACGCTCCAGCTCTCCCTGTGCTGGCCGGGAAGACGGACCGACCTTGAGGAAGAGCAGGACAGTTTCCGGAAGGGAGGAGGCCTGCAGGAGGGAGGATGGGAGCCAGGCTCCCTGACCCTGGGCCACCCGGGCCAGCCCCGCCACCTTCGGACCCCGCTGTGAATGAGGCGCATCACACCGCAAAGCCGAGGTGTCGCCTGTTCTCGCCAGGCAACTTCCACGTACATTTACACGATTACCTAGAGCTCAGACGGCTGTGGGAGAGCACGGAAAGCTCACGTGCGCCCTTCCTGTTGTCGTCTCATTCCGCCACGGCCGAGCTCTCACACCCGCGAATGAGCCAGACCCCAGCTTTCTGCGTTCCACTAGCTTCCCACTAACTTTCCTTCCAAGCTCCAGAATCCAATCTAGGGCCCAGGCTGTGTTCGGTCATCACGTCTCCGCAGCCTCCTCTAATCCACAAGGGTCTCTGTTCTCATGACCTTGAGAAGGAAGCTTCCTTCTCCTAAGGAAGGAGCAGACCGCCTTCCTTAGACTCTGCAAGACCCACGTCAGAGTCACGAGGAAAAGGAACACGGGTCCAGGGCGGCAGACACCTGGGGGGACGCTGCTCCTCTGGAGGCGGCGGCCCTGCATCTGAGTGTGCTGTGAAGGTCACGGCCGCCCCGCCACCTGCCGGCCCGGGGGTCCACCCTGCCGGCGCACGCTCGGCTCAGAGCTGGGTTCCCGGCGCTCTGCAGGAGAGACGGTCTCATTTCCAACTCGGGTATCTCTGCACGAACGCCGAGAACCAACTTCCAGCACTAGCAAGGCTCATTTTACAAGCTGGGAAATGGTTGCCTCTCCTTCCTTGGGAATCCTGCCAGGAAACGAGTCTCCTGAAGGTTAAAAAAAAAAAAAAGACTGAAAACAAGGCCAACATTTCACGGTCTGAAAAATCGCCACTTCATCTCCAGCGTCCACTGACAGGAAGAGGCGAGCCAGTGCCGGGCCGGGCGGGGGGCTGCAGGTGCGGTGCCCCGGCACCCCGACACTAGGGGTGCGTTCCCAGGGCTGCCCATCCTTCGAGGACCACCTGTGCACTCGGACGAACAGACTGGGCTAAATGGGGTGGGAGCTCCGATGAGGAGAGGCCGTCCGCTCACTAAACCAAACAAGCCGCCAGCTGGAGGAGGCCCTCGGAGGGACCAGGACGATGCAGGCTCCAGAAACTGCACTCGGGCTCGGTGAGACTCGTCCCAGGCAGTGCGCACACCGGGCCCCGAGGCCTCTCTGCGTGACACCCGGGGAAGGGTCTTCACAGCCTTTCCGGGGCGCATTTTTACCTTCAGTGAAGGCCTAGCTTCCTTGCCAAAAAAGCCAGTTCAGAGCGACGAGAACTCGATTTCCTTACAGCAGTCTGCTTTGAATGCAGACGCGTATCCAGACCCCACGTGTGACTGCCTGGACTGTGTGACCACCACCTCGCTGTGAGCAGAGACCCAGCGTACACAGCAGGATTTCATTCCCTTTCTGGGCGAAGATGCTGGGCTATGCTGCATTGTGTGACGGAAGCACCACTGCTCCCAGCAAGCCTGAGGCCGTGGACCCAGTGCCTGCCAGGGTGGGGCGGGCGAGTGTGGGGTAGGATTGGAGAGCGCAGGGGGTGTGGGTGGGGCTCGGGGCGGGGTATGCGGGCGAGTGCAGGGACCCACCACAGAGTGAGGGGGTGTGGGTGGGGCGGGGGCATGGGACCAGCTGGGCAGAACAGGCAGAGTCGCCTCGGACTGAGTTCACTGCTGTCTCACAGGGGCATTGAGACAGTGTCACCAGATCTTGTGATTTTTTTTAAATTTATTTTTTTTAAAGATTTTATTTATTTACTTTTAGACAGAGGGTAAGGGAGGGAGAAAGAGAGGAAGAGAAACATCAATGTGTGGTTGCCTCTCACGCGCCCCCTACTGGGGACCTGGCCCACAACCCAGGCCTGTGCCCTGACTGGGAATCAAACCGGGGACCCTCTGGTTTGCAGGCCGGCACTCAATCCACTGAGCCACACCAGCTGGGGCAGATTTTCTGATTTTTGCAGAGGAATCAGAAGACTGCATTTTTATGCAAAACCTCCCAAGCTTTAAATATTAGCAACTGCAATTCATCGAAGCGGGCAACGAAAACATGGCTACAGATCGAACGCGGCCCACAAGCCGCCAACGCTGAGCAGCAGCGGGCAGAGGACCAGACCCCGCTCTGCTCAGCTTCCCCTCTGAGGGCCGTTAGGAGGGCTTCATGCTGGACTCACGAGACAGGCACACAGGCTGGGGAGGAAACACCCAAAGAGCTTCAAGGGAAATCTTACACGATGATGAAAAAGTAATGATAGTCAACAGTTGCCCAAAACTTCTTAGGCTTAATTCCTTTAATGAAATTAAGTAACAACACGTGTATGTTACGGCAACTTGGAGTCCAACGACTACTGTTCACCTCCCTTTCTACACAGTAACCCGGCTGCAAGGCCATCCGGGGCAGAATACGAGAAAACGGAGCTCCTGAACTTTAGGGACCGTCTGTGCAGCCCGGGGCTGCCCCGCTTCCTGCCAACTGTCTCCACACCGCTGGGCTCTCCGCGCACCTGACAACGCCGCGGAACCGGGGCACATTACAGCCGGAAGGGCGTCACAGACAAGTGAATCCACTGGTCCCCCGCTTCCCTCGGCCTGCGTCTCACTCCCCGGCACAGCACGTCACCAACATCAACGCAGCCTCCGGACGCAGTCACGTGGAGGGGGAGAGGCGCAGAGGCAAGGAGGGCGGGGGACAGGACTGCACCCTTGCAGACCCCGCAGGCTCCCTCGGGTAGAGTTCCTGGAGAGCCGACCCTCCCTCTTCCTTTTCCCTGGGCAGGTTAGGAAGCAGAGGACACGGTGGACGAGTGACTTGCCCAGGCCCAGACCTCGACCTCGTAAACCAAAACACCGGTGAGGAGGGGATGCCGCTGTCTTGGCATCCGTGTGATACTCCCACAGATGTCATCGCAGGGTGGGGGCCTGGGGCGGCTGTTTGCAGGTGTTTGGTGGCCTTCCTGGGACACCAGACACCCGCTCTCTCTTACCTCCCATCCTTCCATTTCCAGTCCTCTCTTTCCATAGATGTCATAGATGGCCCGGGTCTGCGGGTCACTGAGCACTGCCAACGAAAACCGGACACATTGAGAGAGTACAAAACCCACCCTGCAGCCCCTACAGCAGTGCCCCCAGGCCGCCCCCCCAGCCCCCCAGACATGCTCTCCACTCCCTGCACGTCCTTCCTCCTCACTGCCCTCAGGTCCGAGTAGGACGCCTTCGAAGGCGGCCACAAGTGGGAAACGCCCGAGTTTCGTATCTGAGCTACTCTGAGCTGGGAGGTGCACCCGGATCACTGAAGGACAGAAGTTTTTAAAGATTTAGCAAGTTCCTACCACCGTGTGTAGAGGACCCTGGCATGAAAGAGTTAGTTCCAGTCCTAAGGGAGTGTGATGTAAAACTAGGGGCAGGTTTCTAGAAAAACCTGATTTATTCTTTACTCTGTAGAGTCCCACTCCTAAGATGTCTGTTTTTTCCCTTTATGCCTCTCCTGTTTACTGGCCAATCATCTAAAGAAGACACAAAGACCTGTCCCGTTGATGTTGGCACATCACCCAAAGAACATCAGAAAAAGGTTTCTCCGAACGGCCGAGAGCTGTTCAAAGGCGGCCCAAACCAAAGCCAACCGCCAGTGAGGCTCAGAGTCATGAACAGCCTCACCTGCCCTGCCGACTCCGGTCTGAGGCCTTCGAGGCTGCGCTCCCCTGAGCCTCCCCATGTATTTTTAGGTCTAATTAAAAAACCACGTAAACAGGTCTATCTAATGGGGAAGAAAGCAACGCCCAGCCCGTGGAAAGGGGGAGGGGGCGCGGCGCACTTCTGGAGTTGGTCTCCGGGACCCGACAAGGGACCCGACAAGGAGAAGTCTTCAGGGCCTGACTCCGGTGTCCCTCCAGGCCGGCCCGGCCAGCACACACCGGCGGTGCGGGTAGTGCAGACAACGGGAAAGTGCACGAAGGCGGCCATCCGGACGACCGCGTCCGGTGAAGGACCAGGCTGCGGGCGGTCAGGACCACCAGAGGAGTGGCTGAGCAGAGTTAAATTCGGGAAAGACACCATGCTGACCGCACGGAGATCATAAGCCACAGCCCGAGTGTTACTGGTCATTTAAATCTTACTTTCTGGTAAAGCTATATGGTGAAGTGGAGCATCCGTTTTATGTCAACAGTGAGAAGTCTTTATTTTGTAAACACATTATCTAATTTTTGGTCTAATTAAGGAGCAGGTCACCAAATGGCTCGGGAATAAATAACTTATTTTATTTGGTATACATCCTAAGAGTGACTTACTATTTTAAAAGTTTGTTTCTTTAAAACCGTGGTGATACATACATAGAGAGAACTGACCCTTTTAAGCATTTTAAGCATACGGTTCGGTGGCATTAAGTATTAACAATGTGTAACCATCACCATCTCCAGAACTTTTTCATCATCACACACGGAAACTCTAACTATTAATGACTTTAATATTTTATAAACAAATATGTCACAAAGCAGTCTTTCTGCGCCCTGGCTGGTGTGGCTCAGTGGGTTGAGCACCGGCCTGCGAACGGGAAGGGTCCCGGTTCGGTCCCGGTCGGCACAGGCCGGGGTGACCGGCGCTCGAGGGCCACTGATCAGTGTTTATCTCTCACACTGAGTGTTTCTCTCCCTCCCTGCCCCTCTCTCTAAAAATAGGTCAATAAAGTCTAAGTCTTGACACAATAGTTTTTTGAAATACATAAGTATAAAAACCTGAATTACTTGATTCTATTTCCTGTTAACCTGCTTAACATTCTTTTCTTCCTTTTGTTAGAACCTTCCCTTAACTGAATACTACAGAGCCAATAAAATCACTTTCAGACAAAAAAAATGTTCTTCTATCTGCTCACGAAAAAAAAAAACAGAACAAAGCACGCTGGTCTGTAACGATCGGCCTTTTACCTCTAAGAGCTCCCTTTAGAAGGAGCCAGCCGACGATTTAAAACCCGAGTACCCCCCGCAGTCCACCCCCGCTCTGTGACCTCACCTGAGCCCTCAATGTCTATGGACCAGACACGTATTGATTTCCAAAGAAAATGCTTCTCTTTCAAAGGACCCTGTCAGTAAAAAGGACTAAACTAACCACCTCTTTTATATACCTCTAAGGACTCTCTTTTGCTATTCTCTACAAATCAAGTCTCTTCAAAATCGAACGCCTGCTACTGGGGCATTTCTGCAAAGCCCGGGCCTCCAGCTGACCTTCATAAGCCTGGTGAACAAGGTTAAACAGCCGCTCCGCCTGGGACTTGAGCTCGGGGTCTCGGTGCTTGTCGGGGTGGTACAGCATGCACAGCCTCCGGTAGGCGGCTTTCAGCTCCTCCGAAGAGGCCTGCGGAGAGAGAGACCCGTTAGAGAGCCGTCGCGGCTCCTTCAACATCGTCGCCATCACCACCGTCACCCTCCGCAGCCCTGAAACGGGGACCTCCCAGCCCTCCCAGCCCTCCCAGCGTGCCTGCTCTCTCCGCACGGGACGCGATGAAGTTGTGCTTTGCTACGCCAATAAGCCCCCCTCCCCACCGTTAATAAAGGGATCAGTTACGTGCGTCAGTGGCAGCGTGTTTCGAGGGGACAGGCTGCTTTCAGAAGGAATGAAAGCTGCGTCTCTCGGCCCTGGTTCAGTGGGGTCTGGGCTGACCGGGAAAGCTCGTGGAGGCCGCCTACTCTGGAACCTAAGCCCCGTGCCGTCAGTCCTGCCGGCGTGCTCTCCGCGGGCTGTCTGTCTGCGAGGGAGGCCACCCACCCGCAGACACAGACGCCACGCGTTCCGCCCGCCTCCCGTCAGAGGGAACCCAACCAGCACCGTCCTTACAAGTCGAAGACAAATCGATGGAACGGTAAGGCCAACACACTCGTCTAACTCAGCCTTGAACTCCGAGGGGCACCACAGAGCCCCGCCCACACCCGCCGCCCTGCAGCCCCCCTGAGCAGTCAGTGTGTGTGGGGGAGATGCCACACCAAGAGCCCGGGGGACAAAGAGGACAATGTTTCAGCCACACGGAGGGAGGAGGAGAGTGACGACAGACGTCCTCGCCCTACTCAGCCACCTTGCGGCCACTAGGGCGCTCTCAGAAAGACTCGCTCACGGGCCAGCACACTGTCCCGTTCCTTTGGGGGCCCCTGAGGTCTGTTTTTGGGAAGACTGTGTCTGATTCTACACCAGTCTCAGGAACCACTCTGGTCCACAGAGGTGTGCCGAGTGACCAGCTCCACCCAGAGGATCTGTCAAGTAGAAAACCTTTTATTTGGGGAGGCAACCCCAGCATTTTGACAACAGAAGCACATTTCTGGGTCACTGACCACAGGCCCCGGGGACCTGGGAAACCAGCCCCTGGGCAGACGGTCGGTCGGTGAGGAAGTCGGGGTGGGCGGTGCTCTGGGACCACATCCTGGGACACGTGTCCACAAAAGGGCAGTCACAGGGACACAGTCAGGCAAGGGATCAAGGTTGTGAAGGAAAACGGTAGATTATGTTTTTCTGTAATTTCTACAGTTTTTCAATATCTTCCAATTCCAGGACTAACAAGTTTTTTCACCAGTGAAAAAAGGCAAAATTGCCCTGGCTGGTGTGGCTCAGTGGATGAGCACCAGCCTGTGAACCAAAGGGTCGCTGGTTCTATTCCCAGTTAGGGCACAGGCCTGGGTTGCCAGCCAGGTCCCCAGTAGGGGGCGCGCGAGAGGCAACCACACATGGATGTTTCTCTCCCTCTCTTTCTCCCTTCTCCTGTCTAAAAATAAATAAATAAAATCTTTAAAAAATGGTAAAGCTTTACTTTTTAGTAAATTTTTTGGCATGTCGTTGAAATATTTTATAATGGACTAACTTCTTCAGACGTGAGAAAACCAGGCAGCCCGTGCAGGTTCACCAGAGGTTTTCCACGAGGGATTCGGAAGAACTCTGGGAGGAAGACAACCAACGGGACGGAAAGACACGTCGCGGTGTCACTGCCGAGGAGCGGGGGCCGGTTCCTCCGTCTGAGGGGCCGGTGGGTGGGGGTGGCCTCTCGGAGCCTGTCCGCCTTCACCCGACCGTCCTCAGAAAAGGAACAGCTGGGCCCACGCCACTCGGCCCGCCCGTCACACCAGGCAGGAGGCCGCCGCTGCGGTTTCAGACTCAGGCTCTCGCGCACGTGCTGGTTGGACCGGCGGCTCCCACGAATCCTTCCCTGGGGAAGGGTCGAGGCTCTGCTGCGCTCGCTGGCCTCCAGGAACGAGGTGGACGCCCGTCCGCTCGGGCTCTGAGCCCGCTCTCCCACCCTCTCTTCGGTGTGGCGTCAGGAACCACACTGCGGACCAATTCCTAGTCAACGGCCCGTCTCCTTTGTCCCCGTCCGGTCACCTGCGTGTTGCTCTGCATTTAGGGGTGGGACCGCAGACTTTGGAGTCCAGTGGCCTGTGGGTGGAGACTGGACGGGCCACTTCCAAGCTGCGTGAACCGAGCTTCCTGACCCCGGGCTCTCTGGCGGGCAGAGGGCCAGCGACAACCGCCGGGGCGGCGCCAGCGCGCGGAGCTGGTGCGGGCGGCACTTCATCCAGCGCCCGGCGTGCGCAGCAGGAACTCACACTGGAGCCCTTTCACACCTTCCCTACGTTCTCTCCTCCTGGCCCGTGCGCGGCAGAGCCCCCTTCCCCACGTCTGTGAGGAGTGAACGAGGGAGCGCAGGACGAGGGCTTCGCGGGGCCTTGCGCGCAGTGGGGGTTTCGCCACTCGGCTACCGTTTTGCTCACGGTCCAATTCCGGCATTCCCCTGGCAGGACGCACACGGACCCGGAACTGTTCGGAGAGGGCGCCGCCCCGCTGCAAGGGAAGCAGGGACACCCACCCACGTCGCAGTGCCCACCGGCGACAATGCACTGAGCCACCTCCTCGGGGCACGCGCGCTGCTCTCCAGGTGCATTCTGGGTCGGTGAAGACGCGACTCCACAGAAGAGATGGGGCTCCGCACTCCGCCCGCGGCTCCTGTCTCTTCCCTGCCGCAGTTTTCTTTCCTGCCAACGTCAACTACACGATGCGCTGTTTGCCCCCCTTGCCGATATGCCGAACCCCATTGTTTTAAACAAACCAATAACCGTTAACCAACGACAAATAAAGTACACCTCCTCAAGGCAGGCATAACTGTGAGAAATGTAAAAGGGGCTTGCTCCAAGCCCTGGCTGGCATAGCTAAGTGGATTGAGCACCGGCTGCAAACCAAAGCATCGCAGGTTCGATTCCCAGTCAGGGCACATGCCTGGGTTGTGGGCCAGGTCCCCAGTGGGGGCCACGTGAGAGGCAACCACACACTGATGTTTCTCTCTTTCTTTCTCCCTCCCTTCCCCTCTCTAAAAATAAATAAATAAAATCTTTAAAAAAAGGGGGGGCTTGCTCCTTCCTAAAGAACCATCACAAACTATTTTCTTTCTGCAAATGTTAACAGTTCCTTCCAGAACCTCAGCATGTGCAGAACCGCATCAAGTTACAAGTGCAGGATTAGATGGGCTAGATGCACCTGGGTTAAATGGCTACTTCCTGGTTATTAAAAAATTAAACTAGGTACAGGGGGAGAAAGTAGTGACGGAAGGAGACCTGACTCGGGGTGGGAACACACAGTACAATACAGAGATGATGTATTACAGAATTGTACACCTGAAGCCCTGTATAATTTTATTATCCAATGTCACCCCAATAAATTCAATAGAATAAAAAAATAAAATTAAACGAGATGACGAGGAAGTAGAATACCCAGTCTGCAAGGCCTCCTCTAATCACAGTAATAAATGGCTTAATGTGCTATTGATTAAGTACTAGAGACGAGAAGTTTCATTTTTAATAAATATCACATTCAATAAAAGGTTAGACTGGGCCTTTCATCATCACTGAATAGTCAAGGTCACTGGCTCAGTATTTCTTAAGTGATAAACTCTATCATTATCATAAAAATACCTATTATCATTCCAAAATGTGCTGTCATTAAAAATGATGCCTAAAGTTACACACTTCCAAAATTCTATAATAAAATTAAGAGATGTATCATGATTTAAGTATGAAGAGTTTCGTCTCAATACTCTGGTTATATTTTCAATAAAAAGTAAATATAAATTCAACCTACACAGATCATAAATTCCTAAGGAAAGGGTCCTCAGTGAGCTGACTGTCGAGTTTAGTGGTTAGTGGTCTGTTAAAATTGTTGGAGTTTGCTACACCATGTAAAAACGAAATTTCCGCAATAAGGCAAAAAAAAAAAAAAAGGCATACAGAATGGAAAGGAAAGTAGAATTGTATTTGTAGATGTCATCCATTTAGAAAATCATAAAGAAATCTACAAAAAAGCGACTAAGTAATTTTAGCAAGGCAAACGTCAATACGAAACCGGAAATGTAAAAGGACAGCACGGTCCAGAGTACCACGCACATGCACGCACCACTCGGAGCTACATTTAACGGGCACGCGCAGAGCCTGCGCACTGCAAACCGCACCGCGGACAGCAGTCAGACAGGACGGGGAAGGATGCAGAGAGAGACCGTCTTCATGCACCAGAAGGTTCGGTCTTTTTAAGATGCCAAAATTCCCCAAAGCGACGGACAGATGCAGTACAATCCAATCGGAATCCCAGCATCAACGACAGGAAGAGAAGGACAGAACAGGGTTTGAATGGTACTCAAGGTAAGCTGGTATAAACCCAAATCGGAGTGTTATAACTTCAGGGTGTAAATGCAACCACAAAGAAAATGGTTATAAAATCCATGTGAAAGGAAATGAGGAGGGAGTTAAAGCGCTGCACTGCAAGAAATCAGCTGCACGCAAACGACAGTAACGAGGGGAAGGGGGGACAGAAGGCTACAAAGCACGCTGAAGACAGACAGCAAAGCAGCGGAAGTAAGACCACCTGATTAATCACTTTAAATGGACTAGATTCTTCAATCCAAAGGCAGACCTGGCCGAATAGGCAAGGAAAACACAGGCCGGCTATCTGCGGGCTACGGAAGTCTGCTGCAGACCGGAAAACACAGACAGGCTGAAGGACACCGCCTGCACCTGGTCCCCGGAAAAGAGCGGGGTGCCTCCGCTGCTATCAGACGAAATAGACTCGGCGTCAAAACCGTGACCGGACACCAAGGGCACGGTACAGCACTGACGGCTCAGCACAGCGAGAAGACAGAACGATCCCACGGCGGACAGCAGGAAGCAAGCACTGACAGAGGCGAAGGGCGGGGTGGGTAGCTGGGGACCTCGGTGTCCCACTCTCAGCGATGGTGACGACGGCCAGGCGCTCGAACCACACGTCAACAGGATCTAACAGGTAGTACGTATACAAAACGCTCGACCCCACGAGAGAACAGAGTCGCCCTACGTGCACGTGAACGTTCTCCAGGAGAGACCGTACGCTAAGCCACAAATTAAGTCTCGGCAGGTTTAAAAATGCAGATATACGAGGCATCTTCTCTAAGTACCGTGGGATGCAGCCAGAAACCGGCAACAGAAAGAAAGCCAGAAAATGCACGAACTTGTGGAAACGAAACACATTTTAAACAACCAATGGATCAGAGAAACCACAAGGAAAACTAGAATATACTTAGAGACAAACGAAAACGAGCGGAACAGACCACAACTCAGTGGACGCAGAGGCCGCAGTACTGAGGGGGATGCAGGCCGCCACAAACGTTCACAGCACCAACCAGGAAGGATCCCCAAGCAGCAGCCCAACCGTGCAAGTTAAGAGACCAGAAAAAAACAAACCCTCGAAGCTAGTAGAAGGAAATAATAAAGATGAGAGCAGAGAGAAAGGAAACCAAGAGGAAAACGATAGGAAAAAAGTGGAAAAACTAACAAAACCAAAAGTTGGTCCTTTAGAAAGGTTCTTCAAAACCTGACCAAACCGCCGTCGACTGACCAAAGACAAGACCCAAGTCACTAAGCTCAGAAATGCAAGTGGGGATGCTGCTGCTGATGCCCCGGGGACACAGAAGTGCTATGAATGAACGATGAACTTGGAGCCCAAACAGCACTCAGCCCGACTCCTCAGACGCAAGTGCCGCACTTGAAACAATTCGCACTTGAAACCACAGGCTTAGACAGCCGGCCCTCGGCTTCTGTGTTCGCGGGTTCGACCCACTGCAAGTAAGAAAAATGACTATGTAAATACGGTACAGAGCTGAGTCAAATAGTGTACTGCACTTCATTTTCCTGAACAACGTTTTACTATTCCTGGAGCTAACGACGGCCTCATTTCTTTCTTTGGCTTTGGTTTTCTACGTATCGCTGGTACTCTCCAAATCCTCATGGCAAATTCCTTCTACTAAAGACTGCTAGTACTCCTCTCAGTGCAAAAACACCAAACAGCTCATCGGTTCCACGTTTCCTCCCCACGCGGGACTCC
Organism: Trachops cirrhosus; assembly: GCA_028533065.1. Classification (NCBI taxonomy): domain Eukaryota; kingdom Metazoa; phylum Chordata; class Mammalia; order Chiroptera; family Phyllostomidae; genus Trachops; species Trachops cirrhosus. Next base: position 2,645,797 of record CM052542.1, read on the forward strand.
TCCCAGGGCTCCGTGTGCCGCATGGCCGTCCAGCCCACGCATCGAACTTCGTCCCGGCGGGTCCCCTCGCCTCTTCCCAGGTGTCTCTCCTGGGTGGTTCCCCCTTGTCCTTCCCAGGTGCCTTTCTCTGTTGGTTGTCCTCCTTATTTTGGTGGGGCTCCATCTCCAGTAGATTCCTTTGCAAAGGCTGGCTGGGATCAAGCATTTAGGCTTTGCCTATCTCGAAATGTCCTCAGTCTGCCTGCACACTTCACAGCTGGCACAGAGCCCTGGCTTTGAGATGTCCTGCCCTCAGGATTTCCACTGCACTGCTCCGCTGCCTTCCAGCTTTCACAGCACCACCGGTGAGGCACACGTGTCCGGCCGGTCCCTGATCCTTTGGGAGCTGTTCGGAAACAGGACTCTCCTTAACCCGCGGCTTCCCTTAGTGTGGGGCTTTTCCCATCCACTGTGCTCGTCACTCCACTGGCCCTTTTCATAGTCTCCTATCTTTTTTTTTTTTTACTTTTTAAAAATTAAGTATATTTTATTGATTATGCTACTACAGTTTTCCCAATTTTCCCCCTTTAGACCCTCTCCGCTCTGCACCCCCCCAACCCTCCAGCATTCCCCCCCCCTTAGTTCATGTCCATGGGTTGTACATATAATCCATTTCTGTAATTCTGTTCCTATTCTACTTATTTGTTTAGTTTTTGTTTTTTAGGTTCAGTTGTTGATAGTTGTGAGTTTGTTGTCATTTTACTGTTCACAGTTTTCATCATCTTCTTTTTCTCAGATAAGTCCCTTTAACATTTCATATAATAAGGGCTTGGTGATGGTGAACTCCTTCAACTTGACCTTATCTGGGAAGCACTGTATCTGCCCTTCCATTCTAAATGATAGCTTTGCTGGATAGAGTCATCTTGGATGTAGGTCCTTGCCTTTCATGACTTCAAATACTTCTTTCCAGCCCCTTCTTGCCTGTAAGGTTCCTTTTGAGAAATCAGCTGACAGTCTTATGGGAACTCCTTTGTAGGCAACCGTCTCCTCTTCTTTTGTTGCTTTTAAGATACTTTCCTTATCTTTAATCTTGGGTAACTTAATTATGATGTGTCTTGGTGAGTTTCTGCTTGGGTGCAATTTCTTTGGGACTCTCTGGGCTTCCTGGAAGTGTATTTCCTTCACCAGATTGGGGAAGTTTTCCTTCATTATTTGTTCAAACAAGTTTTGAATTTCTTGCTCTTCCTCTTCTCCCTCTGGCACCCCAAAGATTTGGATGTTGGAGTGTTTAAAGTTTTCCCAGAGCTTTCTCAGCCTCTCCTCATTTTTTTGAATTCCTGTTTCTTCATTCTGTTCTGGTTGGATGTTTATTTCTTCATTTTGTTTCAAATCCTTGGTCTGAGTCCCCATTTCCTTCCCTCTACTTCCCTGTTGGTTCCCTGTATATTTTCCTTTATTTCACTTTGTGTAGCCTTCATTTCTTCCTTCATGTTGCAACAGAGCTCAATCATTTCTGTGAGCATCCTGATTACCAGTATTTTGAACTCTGCATCAGATAGATTGTCTATCTCCTCATCGCTTAGTTCTTTTTCTGGAGTTTTGATCTGTTCTTTCGTTTGGGCCGTATTTCTTTGTCTTGGCACACCCATTACGTTGTAAGGGGCGGAGCCTTAGGCATTCCCAGGGCGGGGCAACCCTCTCTGCTGTGTTGTGGCACTGTGGGGGAGGAGCCAGAGGGGGACTATGGGGTTCACCTGCTCAGCTCCAGCCCCACTTTCTGATGGACCCTGGAGTGAGACGGGGAGTCTCCCCGCCCGTGGCAACCCCAGCCTTAGCCCACAGTGAGCTCTGAGCCTCAGTTTCCCGTTCAGCCAGCCCCGCTGCCTTGCCCCGGGGTTCTCTCCGTCCGCCATCCGCCCACCGGTCTGGTTGGTCTGCTTGACTGTTTTGTTAATTCTGTGGTTGTCGGAGTTCTATGCAGTTTGATTATCTGGCACTTCTGGTTGTTTACTGATTTCAGATTGGTTGTCATCCCTCTTTTGGTTGTGTGAGGAAGCAAAGGGTTTCCACCTACCCTCCATCTTGGCCAGAACCCTCCTATGTTTTAATTCTGAGTATTTTCTCATATTAATTGTCTGAGTAATGTCTTCCCCCTTCACTTTACTTTGTGTAATATGTAAGAATTGGTCTTCTACTCTAAAATTTTTACTTCTTTGGAAATTTCCTCATCTTTATCTTTCAGCATTTCTATAGAATTTTTTTGTTCTATTTAACGTCCAGGCGCTCCTTTTAAACACAACTCTCCCAAAGACTCACCGTGCTCTCACTTCTCACACGTGCCCCCTCTCTGAGGACACCCGAGCTCTCCGACTCCCCGCCCCGTCCGCACCCGCAGTTTCCCCACGCTGCGCGTGCGACCCCAGGACCTGGCCCTGGAGCCGTCCTCCCTCAACACCCCACGCTCTCCACGGCCGAGTCACCGGCACGGTCAGATCTGCGCCGCCCTCCGGGAGCTCTGTGTGAGCAGCCCCTGTGGTCAGAGAACTGGGGGAAGCCTGGGAGGGGCCCCGGGAGCTTCACGGGGCGGTCTTTTCCCCGTGATAGGTTTCTCCAGGGAAGCGCCCAGAGGACCCCTGGATGTCCTGCTTTGGTTGGGGTCCCCCTCTCGCCCTCTGCTGTGCCTAGGTCTCGGCCCTAACGACTCTCGTTCGCTTCTCCAGGGAATAACCCCCCCGCCCCCCCCTTCTCCTGCACAAGCTGTTCACGCATCTCATCTCACCAGCACGAGGAACCAGCACGAAAAAGGAAACCCGCCCTGGCCGGTGTGGCTCGGCCGGCTGGAGTGTCGCCCAGCCACTGAAGGGTTGTGGGTGTGGCCCCTGGTCGGGTGCCTGTGAGAGGCAACTCGATTGATGTCTCTCTCCCATCCATGGTTCTCTCCCTCTCTTTCTCTCTCTAGAGCGGTGAAAAAATGTCCTCAGGTGAGGACTGAAAAAGAATTATAGAAAAAGGAAAAACCTGTCAACCTGGTAGCCAAAAAAAAAAAAGGTGCCCATTTTTAAATTGCATTTGTCTGTCTACTAGTGAGGGTGGGCCTCTTTCCATACATCACACTTCCTCTTCGGGAATAACCTATCATTTCCTTCATGCTGCTTTCCTACTAGGGCATTCATCTTTCTTTCTGATTTCCAAGAGTTTTTTTTATATATATTAGAAACATGAATCTTTTATCAAATAAATATATTATAGATTCCTCTGAGTCCTTTGTGTTTGATTTTTTCTAGGTTTTAGTTTTCTTCCTGTAACAAAATCAAAAGTTTCTCATTTTTACAAAATCAAAGCTATCAATTGTGCCTTTTCTGATTTGTGCACCATGCTTAGACATGTCTCCTGACTCCAATCGCATCATATTCGCTTCCCTTAAATAATTAAGCAACTGAAGAAGTGGTTCCATTTTCTCTCATTTGAATTCGAGTGCGGGAGACCCTCTCCGGAGTCGATGGGACCACGGGCTCCGGGAGGAGGCCCCGCTGTGCTCCGACTCCCCAGCGCCCCCCACCCCCGCCCCACAGCACCAGCCGCAGCTGCACCACGCTGGGCCGGCGGACACGCTAGGTCACAGCCTCCCAAGTGTGTGCGGGCCCCTGGGGAGTTCCTGAGATCCTTTTACGGGGCCCACAGTCAAAACTACGTTGGTAATAAGACTAAGCTGGTTTTTCCCTTTCCCCGTTTTCTTATGAGGCCACGTGATGTGTGCCAACATCACTGTTTTGATGGCTAGCGGAATGTGTACCTATTCATTCTTATGTTTTCTAGAAATTTCTAAGGTGGTAATTTCAGGGTATAAATATGCGAGTTTCCAGAGATTAACTCAATAGACTCTCAGTTATTCTGCTGTGTACGTAGCTATCTCTCATTTTATCTGCTGTGGTACCTGTGTAGAATCTACATCTGCCTACATTCATTATTTTTCAACATATAGCTATTTAAATCCTTAAGTCTCCCTTGTGTCTTGTTTCACAATATTTTATCAGCTACGCAGTTTCCTTTCTAATTAAACATTGTGAGCGCTAACCCACGTGAAGTAAAGCTCTCAGGGGCCCACGAGGACTTAAGGCTGTCACAGGGTCCCGGGGGCAGGAAGTCTGGGGGCTGCTGGGTTGCAGGATCCGGTGGTGGCGAGCCAGCCAACGATTCCAAAGGTTTATCTTTCCTTCGAGTTACACGCCCACCTCAGGTCAGCGAGTCATCTGCTTGGCCGTGTCCTCAGGTCCCAGGCTGCCAGAGAAGCCACCCTTGCAACTGCCAACGTCCCTGAGGCCCAGGGAAGAGCAGAGACCCTTGGGAGCACAATGGCACTGACACACCTCGGCCTGAGGGCGACACACCTCGGCCTGAGGGCGACACACATTCCGCTCACCGCACTGGCTAGAGCTAGGCGCAGGGCCGCATGCAGCCACTAGGGGGCCAGAATGCAGCCCACCACGTGCGGGCAGGCGCAGGCGCAGGCGCAGAGCCAGCCGAGCCCGCGGCCACGGCCAAGGCACTGTGCGGTTCAGCACTTGGAAGACCGGACAGAGCACGCAAGCCGCAGCCTCCTACGGACACCGCAGGGAGGGGACAGCCACCCCGATGTCTGCGCCTGGAGCCTGTAATTCCAAAAGCTCCGACTTCCAGGCTGTCTCTACATTGCGCCGTTTCAGCTACTAAGTCTCCACAAACTGTATTCAGTTGGATTTTGGGACGTTTGCCTAATTACCACAATTGAAGATTCACTACCATCTATGTGTTCCATGAAAATCTGATTGAAACAGACAGTATCAGCTAAGAAAAACCTGTAACTTTTAATGATACTCGGTACTTCCAGAATTTAAGAAGGAAAAAAAAAAAAAAAGCAGATTTCAGAGCTAATCCCCACCGGAGAGCACGGTGCTTTGTGCTGAGGAAGAGCTCTTCGCGAAGAGAAAGGGCGCTCAAGAGTATCTGGCATCCCTGGGCGGACACTGATCACACGGGACACGCGGCCGCCCGCTGGTCAGGCCCCGACACGCAGCCGCTGCGCGGGCCTTGGACGAACTTCCCCTTCCCTTTGTAAAGGTCCCCGCCACACAGTCTGAAGCTTCGCGCAACAAACCCGCCCTGCCGTCCTCCGCCGCCACTTTCCCTGACCAACGCAACCGTCACCCTCTTCGCCGACACGCAGAACCCCTTCGGAGGGCCTGCAAATAAGCTTCCGCACGTGGGCCTCACCCGCTCACCGCCGCAGACCCCAGCAGCGGAGGAGGACGCGCCCTCCATGCCGCGCACGCGCAGACGGAACCAGCTCGCTCTGCCTGACCCGTCTGTGCAGCGAGCTTCTCAACTGGAACAGAGTTTCAGGTGAGGCTCCCCCAGGCCTACGGCAACAATTCAGCTCTATTCAACAGACAGAAGCAAAAACTGGACAGGAATAATAAACCTGACGCATCTGAAACTTCCTTGCTCCTACGAGTATCATTCCTGGTGCTAGAACTACAGGGGGAGGACAGGCCCCGCAGGGGCGGCCGCACCTCCCTCCGCCGGCAGGGCTGCGGTCTGGCACGGAGGCCCCACGAGCCTCGGCTTACCTGGGCTCTGGCCGGAAGGCATGTGTCTGAATTTGCTGTCTTAGTCTTGTACCTGACTTTAAACAATTTTTAAAAGAGAAAATTCAGATTTTTCCAAACTGGTAATTGATGAACTCCTTTCAATGACTCCGATGAGTTCCTCCAGAATGACCTGTTGCTAAAATTGCAATGCGATCCTCAAGAATACAATGGATTCCGCAATCGCAATGTAAAACGCACCCCCCCCCCCCCCCCCGCCAGGCGAGGCGAGGAGAGGGTGGGGAAACGTTTGCGGAAGTGTGGCAGAAAGGAATTAGTCCCTACCCTCAAGGAAATCACAAACTAGGGGTGTGCGTATGTGTGAGTGTGAGTGTTTCCCCTAAAAACTCACACACAAGTTTAAATGAACAATACAAAAGAAACACTACTGGTGTGGACATTAGTTCAGGGCAGTCAGAATGCAAAGAAAACTTCGAGGAGGCGGTGGATCTAAACAGGAATGCAAAACATGGATTTTGACTTGCTAAGGTATCCAAGACAGGCTGGGGCATTTCCCGGGGAAACAAATGCCCGAAAGAAAGCAGTATAAGTAGACGGGAAGGAGGCAAGAAATCAGTCTACCTGCTCACTCATTCAGTAAACATCAGTAAGTACCACGCTGTGCTCGGGGGTCTAACAGCGAACCAGATGGCCACTGTCCGACAGCATGGGGCCTGCGTGGAAGGAGGCAGAACACCATCGTGGAGCGGGCAGACAGTATACAGAACATCCAATGCACAGAGCTTTAAAAAAGGAGCCGAGAGCTTGACCCTCACCCAACAGACAACAGGGAGGCACAAAAGGTTTCTGGGTAGGGAAGTCTATGACCAGGACGGTTTGTTAACATTAACTGCACAGCCTGACCAAAACTGACAAAAGTCAAAGCCAGAGGGACCAGAAGAAAACTACGGCAGAAATGCAGGGCTGTGGGCACGCGGGCGGGGCGGCAGCCTAGAGGTCAAAAAGGCAGAGGGAGGAGCGGGCTGGAGCGAGAGGGTTCCCAACCGCGTGACCTGTGGGACGATCGCAAGGGGCCCACGGGAGATGGAGAAGAGAGAGCACCGGGCATTCCAGCTTCTGGCTCAGATGGACCCTTGGGCTCGGGAGAAGCGGGAGGCCGTCAGGCTTCGGAGCAGTGAACCCAAGCAGCTCAGCACAGCGCCCAGGAGGCAGATGGCGGTGCTGGGTGAAAGCGAGGCAGAGGGAGCTGTGCTGGTGGGGCCCGAACCTGGGCAAACCCCAAGGGGGACAGAGGGTGAGTGCCGGCCAGGTGGTGGAGGGGGACAGGAGGGTGGCACAGGAGCCGAAGCCCTGACCCCGAAGCTGGCTAGAAATGAGTAACATGGCAGCGTGGCTCAAATGGAACTTCGGCCCATGCAACAGGTGGCTTTAGGAGAGTGACAGGCGACCTACAGAGAGGGACCAGTTATTTACAGTGTCCCCCAGGCAGAGGGCTCCAACAGTGGACAGGAGCCTTCTTCACCATATGGCTCATGGTAGCAGTACAAACACACTGGCGTTCACTCTCCACGGTAACGGGCCCACACACATGCACTCTTGCTCAATTCTCCCAGGGGCCCCACGACAATAAAATTATTGCCTGGATTTGACAGACAAGGAAACAGGCCCAGGGAGGTGAAGTAACTGGCCCCAGACCTGGCCGCTATGAAGTCGAACTCACACCCGACTTCGAGGGCCTTGCTGTTTAAGCTGATGACCAGCTTCCGGGCTCCACGGCCATCTCTGGCCTTCCCCAAGGTCACCAGCGAAAGCTCGCAGGTGCCCAAGACACAGGCACTGGGCTGGGGGTTCCAGCTGCCCCTGTCCAGCACCTCCGAGCAATGCCATGCCGCCGGGTGCGCGCACCGCAGTTCACAGTGTCTGGGCAGCCGGCCTCCTGCGGCCGTTTTCAGACTCTGCGCTTTGGGGAGGTGAGCTTAGGAGAGAGACAATCACGTCCTGGATGAGTCGGAAAAGCAAAACAAGAGACTGATCAAACAATTCCCAGTTTCTGCAACTAGGAATAATCTTTGACCGGAAGTCAGGGGGAAAAATTACAAAATTTACGGAACGCATTAACCCCCACAAGGCAATATAAGTTCCAAAAAGTATTAGGCAACCAGCACCAACAGAACTCTAAACACAAAAAAGAAAGGCTGGGCCCACGTGACCTTCCAGGTTTCCAGGGCAGAGGGCAACTCCTGCCCCCCGGCGCTTGTCTCTGCAGCCCACGCGTGCCGTACGGGCGGGCCGGGGCTGCAGGTGTTCTGGTTCCTGGCCGGAGGTCATTCCAAGGGCGAAGGAAACATTTTCCTGCCGCTGTACAATTTTGTTTCATTTCTTTTCCTGGTCACATCCATATTTATCTGGTGCCCTTGAGACACAACAGTTTAAAAAAAAAAAAGGCCAACATCTCAGAGAAATGAGCTCAGGTTCCTTTCTGGGTCAAAATTAATGGTTCAGATCCTATCTCCACATCCAGAGCTTGGCTTATTTTTCCCTAAAAGCCTGGCCTTAAACTTCCTCTCATCCGTGTCCATCTGTCACACCCTGCCCACTTGTGCAGACTTCTTGCGGTTGAGGTCTGCTGGCATTCTGCTGCTGAGGAATGTTCTGGCTCCTGCAGGCCGAGGAGAGAACGCTGTGCGCTCACCGCGTGCAGGCCGAGATCCAAACAGGGCCTAGCCGGCAGGCCTCACCCAGGAGGAGGTTCCACTGGAGCTCCGAGCCACTCAGAGGCGCAGGGTCTGGCCGCTGTGGGACCGTGACGGCGGTCACAGAGCAGCAAGATCCCCAGTGGTCTTTTCTTTGTTGGTGACCCTTTTAAACACTTCTGCTATTTGATTCATTCATCTGTTCATTGCCTTAAATCCTTCCTTGAACAAGGCAGGACATAAATAAAATATACAAGTAAAATAAAAATAAGAATTTAAGCCCTGGCCAGTGTGGCTCAGTTGGTTGGGCATCGTCCTGCAAACCCAAAGGTCTAGGGTTCAATTCCCGGTCAGGACATGTGCCCGGGTTGCGGGTTTGGTCCCCAGTCTGGGCTCATCTTGACAGGTACAGAAAGGCAACTGATCCATGTTTCCCTCTCTTTCTCCCTTTCCCTCTCTCTCTAAAAAGCATTGAAAAAATGTCCTCAGGTGGGAATTAAAAGAAAAAAAAGAACATTTAATAAAAAGTAAACTAAAATTCCAGAGACAGCAAAACGAGCTGCTTGTGTGCCCCATATTTTCTCCTCATTGTCTTATTACTGAACTCACAGCGAATATAAAAGCTTTCAATTGAATTCTCGGTAAGGAAGCAAAAGAAAAGAAAGGTATTTTGGTAGACAGCGCACAACTAGAGCATTAAACTTTCAGGAAGCAATCGACTGAAATGCCCAAAGCAGAAAGGTAGTAACTAGCTTACAGTTCATTAAAGAAAACACATTTTAAAATTTAACCGCATGGTGCTGCTGATCACATTGAGCCATCTGTGTAACCAGCGGAGTATCCCGATGGCTCCCTCCCCACCGCGAGTCAGGACCACTGGGCGCCTCCCTGGACTGGGCGTGGCGTGTCCTGGCCAGCAGCACCCAGTCCCGTTGTCACTGGCTGGCAGGACCTTGGCCTCTGGTCAGGCCCTCCCCTCCCTGCCTGGCCCGTCAGAGCCAATGGCTCACACCTATTCCTTTGGGTCCCACTCTGGCTTCATCCAGACCCTTTAGGGACTATGGCTGTTCCCTGCTCCCGCATTCAGTGAGCCCCGACTTCCGGGAACCCCTCCCCTGTGCCCTCCCAGTCAAACTCATGATGGTGCAGGAAGCAGAGTTCAGAGAGAGAACTGTCTTTTGAAAAGAAAAACAAAACAAACAAAAAAAACCCTCAGGATTTTGAACAGAAAGAGCAAAGAAGGCTTCGGGAAGTCATAACCTAGCGCTAACCCTGAGCTCCCGCACCACACTTTTTATCAGCACATGAGACGGGCAGCAAGTTTGGTCAGGATGAAGCACGCCGCCGCTTTCTACGCGCACGTCCGTCTTTCTAAACTCAGCAAAACCTCATGCTTATCAAAATTCAAGAAATAACAATGAATGTTATCTGAATATCTGCTTCCACCAGGCATTCTGTTACTCCCTCACTTCACTGCAATACTCCAGGGCACAGCACCGCAGCCACAGAGAGCGCTTAACACATTATTCCACCTCAGCCGGCACTTGGATGTCAAAGAAAAGGCAAAACGGTCCAGCCGTGCAGCCTAGAGGCACGGAACCCCCAGACCGGTAAAGCGGGCTCACCGCAGGCCAGCCCTGGCGCTCCAGTGCAGCCTCCTCGGGCTCTCCACAGCTCTGTGGGCTGCGGCCCACCATCCAATGGAGACTTTGCAAGGACGTGTTCAAGGTCACCCAAGTGGCGGTGAGGGCTGAAACTCCTGCTCCTAGTGACCAAGCCCCTCGGCCTCTTCACTTGCGAGAATGTGATCATCTGGGTAAGTCAGGTCTTTGAAGCACCAAGGCTCAGCACTACTCGCCCTGCGCAGTCTAACCTCAGTCACGGTTGAAATGTGAAACTCTGAACATAACATTGTAGATGGGAAACTTGAAGGCCTTCTCACCCCGTCTCCACATGGCTCCTTGAAGACCCATGATGAGGTTAGACAGGCAACGAGGGAACACACACAGCACCTCCCTGCTGTAGACAGAGGGCCCGAACGTGCCCAGGGCTTAGCTCAGCCTCTGAACTCCCTTTGTGCAGGTGACCACCCCCTGCTGGCTGGGGCGGGGTTGGGTCACTTTGTGAGATGGCCCTTTCCTCCCAACGGCAGCCCCAACTCGAATGTTCAGCCCCCTTGTCTGGTGCGGGCTGAAGCCAGGGAAACCCGGACAACCAAGAACTGTGGGAAGAAGGACGCCCCCCCCCCCCCCACCAGGGAAGGAGTGCCAGTACAGGGACTCTGGGAAAACCTTCTATCGGTCGCTGATGGTTCCAGTCTCATGCTGTTAATTTAGGAAGGGTGAAGATCACAGAACATGGACCTTCACACAAGTACTGCAAGAAGAAAACCTTTTTACTTAGCTGCGTTTTTTTGTTTGTTTAAAACTTCAAAAGGAGACCGGTGCCTTCAAGACTAAATAGGCGGGGATCGGAGATCTTAAAACCAGGTATCAGCCCTGCTGAATGACAGGTGCAAACTGAAACTCTTTCAAAGGTAATTCAACATTGATAAAGTAGGAATTGTCAATTATTTAGGAATAAATTAGGTTTAAAAAGTAGCAGTTAAAATGTCTAAAAAACATATAAAGATCAAGAAAATTTGACTCTGATTTACTGTTCAGGCATCCTTTTTCCAAATAAATTTTGGGAAACCTGTCCCAGAAATCTCAGCTCAGGTGGATTTTAGGCACCTGTGGTGCGTCTGACCACGCGAAGCCAGAGATGCCGGACGGGTTTCGGTGTGCCCAGGTGATGACAAGTAACTCCTCCCCTCCATGTGGGGTGGCCAGCGGCTCTACTCTGTGAACAAGAAATCCGGAACACTAGAGAAAGGGAATCATTAAAGATCAGCTGTCTTCTTTATAGCAAAGTCCTGTCTAGCTGCCTGTCTGCTTCACTATCTGGGACACGATTTAAGGGGATATTTTAAACTTTTTTTTTTTTTTTACTCCTCACCCAAGGGCATACCCATTGATTTTAGAGAGAGAGGAAGGAAACATTGGTTGCTTACCAAATCTGCAACCCAGGCATGTGCTGCGACCTGGAATCGAACCTGCGACCTTTTGGCTCATGGGGGGAGGCTCCAAGCAACTGAGCCACACTGGCCAGTACTGGGAAGGGAGATTCCAAAGCTGATTTTCGATGTTTCTAATTACTCCAATTGTAACTCTGTATTCTGATTCTAATTTTTAAATACAATTCGCTAGTTTTGTATCAGGTTGCTTCCACTTGAGATTTCTAGGGAAAAGCCTCTGAACTTCCTGAAGGCTAAGTTTGAAAGATATTCTTTTGAAGGTAGTCTGACGCATTGGCGGGAAGGTCTGACCTTCTCCAGTGACACCGAAATGGCATCACGCTGTAGAACTGACAGCCAACGTGCGAACAGGCGCTCTCACCCCCTTCCGACCTCACGTGTAAGATTACTTCTACTTTTTCTCTCATTCTCCAACTAAATGGTGTTTTAACGTCCGGTTACTTTCTGATTACACACACACACACACACACACACACACACACACACACACACACACACACACCAGTAAAAAGATCAAGTCCAGAGATCACCGTTAGAGCTTCTCTTACGGAACCAGGAGATGAAACCTGCGAAGCACACCTTTTACGGAGCTGTTCGGACAAAGTCAACACTTCGCAAGAGGGCATGTTTACAGGGATTGTACTTACAGCCATACATACAGGAAGTACCTTCACTCACTGGGAATAGTAAAAAAAAATTTTAAAGAAATAATTCTTTGGCTCTCACCCACCCAGTAACGATGACAAGTCCTCAGATTCCAGCAGCTTCAAGAGACACTTTTGACAAATGTTTACCTAGGACTCTGGCTAAGCCTATTATTATAGATCTTTTTGATAATTTGCAGTTAAGATTCAGTAAGTCTGGTAAACAGGTTGGTGGCTGTTCAATTACTGATAACCCAGACTAACTATAAAGAAGTTATAAGAAAGGCTGGCTTCAGAAAAGCTCGTTTCATTTACTGCTCCGCTCTGCTCCTAAGAACTGAAGAAAGCTTACAGAATAACTAGCTAAGTACAGGGTCCAGCACAAATAATGCCCCCTTTTTTTCTATAAAATTTTTTATTACAAAATCATAAGTAATTCTCAAGCACACCATATACTATTTTAGGTGAAATGTTCAAATTAAAACTATAAATTATTACACCCATATTATCACCCTTCCAACCACACTCAAGCAGGCCTTGCTTCTGCCGGACCCTGTAACTTCACTGAAAGGGAGAGAAATTGAAGGCCAAAGTGATTTACCCAAAACCTTACTATTGATTAGTTATGAAAACCTCCAGGTGCCCTATGGCAGCCTTAACATGAATTCCAATTCTCAAAAACAATTCATTAGACATTTTCACAGTAAATGGTTGCTAACACAGGTGAGAGGTTTGCATGTGAGGTGCTGAAGAACACAGTACCAGAAGCAGCAGCTCCGTGGTCCCAGGACGGGTAACCCCGGGTGACAACAGAGAGATCAAGGGCTGGGGCTCTCCAATCAGCCTGCCGGGGCTGAATTCAGGCTCTTGCACTTCCTAGTGGTTGCCTCAGTTTTCTCAGCCATAAATCAAGAGCTATCATAACACCTACCTTAAGGGCTGACCTGAGCATTGGATGAGATAATGTAATATGAACGTGAAGTGTTCACTCAGCACGGTGGCCCTGCACCAAGTGCGCACTCAAACCCCCCACCAAAAAAAAACGAAACCCCCAAACGCTAGCTATTAAATGTCATGCAGCTCAGCAATGACTGACAATGCAGACTTGACCAGCTCTGCCTAGGACAGCCAAACCTGGATAGTTCTGGTCACTGGAAAACCTGAGCTGGAATTGGGGGTTCCCTGGCAGGCCTGGGAAGATTGAACCCAGCAGCTCAGAGGTAAATATTCCACTTTCTGACCTGACCTTGGAAGCCTTCTTGTCCTTCACGATGATCTCGACTGAGCACGTTAACAAGGAAACGTACCGGGCCCTACTAAGTGTGAGCCTCTCTCTTACTGTGTTTTATTGGAAGACAGAACAGGGTATAAGCACTAGTGTGGACACAGGCGTGCACGCCGAGGTCGTGCTTGGGGCGCAACTTTGCTTCCGGCTCTAGGGCTTCGTCCTTATCTGCAGCCTCAGAATTGGCGCTTAAGTCCGGGAGACTCTTCCTTCAACTTCCTTCCGCCCGGGGAAAGAAGGGCACAAGACAAATGCTTTTGAGCCGGGACTCACTTCAAGGGCCGGACAGACCCCTGGGGAGGTCGCCTGGTGGCTTTGACCTTGATACCCGATACTCAGTTTCCCATCCTGCCAGTCAGGGACGTAGACACATCCCCTCAGCCAGGGCAGGTGAGTGACCCGAGCGTGGCATCAGGTCCCGGGGGCCTGGGAATGCCACTGCCGTCTCCACCACGGGAACCCTGTGCCCTCCTGTGGGTGCGAGGACGCCGGCCTTGCCTGGACCGAGCGCATGCGGGGCAGTGGTCGCCCAGAGCAGGGGCAGGGACCACCTGGGACACCCCCGGCACGAGGGTCTGGGCGCTCGGGGCCGCCCGCTCGGCCGCGGTGGTGCACGTCTGGCGGGGTCACGCGGCCTCCCCACCTTTCCTGGTCACCCGTGGCGGGAACGGGGCAGTCGCCGCCAGTCCAGCCCTCCCGGACGACCGCGTCCGGCCTCAGCCCCGACGGCATTGCGCCGCAGGCCTCACCTCCCTGCGCACGTTCAGCAACGAGTAATAGTCTTCATTGTCCAGCTCCTCTTCGCTCAAGGCCGTCGCCATCTTCGCAACCTTTCACCCCGCCAAACCGGCGAGGCTGTGCTCAAGAGGGACCGCGATCCGCGCGCGCACGGCGTGGACCGGCCCGGCGGCGCCACAGCGACCCCTGGCGGCCCGGAGTCTCGCCGCCGCCGCCGCCCGAGCCCCCTACCGGCGCGCCTGCGCCCTGCGCCCCCGCGCGGTCAAGGGCAGGACGCTGCGCCGGGCCCCCACCGCGTGCTGCCCGCGCTCCAGCCCGGCGGGCTGCGCTAGGGGCGTGCCTGGGCTGGAAGGGAGACTTCGCAGCCACAACCGGTGGTCATGACCCCTCGGGTGCCGCAGAGAAAGGCCCCTGCAACAACTCCCTGTCTACTGTACAGGCCCCCGGTGTGGGGCGTACCCGGTCTCCAGCTAGCCCCACCTGGGCCGACTTGCGAGCCCACCGCGGCCGGAGGCTCCTCGAGGCTCCGCTTGCACAGGACACCTCCAGAATGGGGTCTGTTCTGCCGCCAACGTTCTTCGCCATTTGCCTCGACCGCCCAGAACCCTGATGGGAGGGTGGGCCTCCTCGTTCCCTTTTTTATTATTGCCCTATATTTAGGAGCACCAGGCCGTTTTTCTGCTGCTTAAATGAGGAGGCAATACCCATTTGGTTCCTAATATAATTGTCTCTGGCAGGCACGTTTACCTACAACCCCCGTCCCAGAGCCGTTCTCTTGTCAATTTCTACCTTATAATTTAGCGCTGGAGCCTAATTGATTTCAACCTGGTGCCTGCTGTTTGGTGCATTATTAAAGATGTCTCGGTTACAATCACCTAAATAATTTAAATGTCTTCGAAATGTTGCAGTTGTCAGGAGAGGGTGGACCATGGGGCTCCCGTGCGCTCGCCACCTGTTTGGTTCATGCTGACCTGGACCAATGCTCCGTTATTTCTGCGGAACGTTCGTTGTTCCTTAACTAGCCGCGAGTTTAGAACCATCCCTGTTGCCCTTCCTAAACGGGCCTCCCGGGAAGCCTCCAACACCTGCCCGTGGATCTGAGAAGTTGATTTCTTTCTCTTCTAATTTTGGGCCAGATGTGTGCCATCTGGGCCTCTGTGTCCTCCCTTCCCTGTTGCCCGGTCTCTTCAGCTCTTCTGGCCCGAGACACTGAGGTGTGCTGAGACGGGGTATTCAGGAGCGTTGAGTCAGTGTGGAGCAGACTGTCAGTCCAGGCTGTAAATTAAGAGCTATTTCTTTAGCTGTGTGAGGCTTCCCCACAATGGCTTTCTCAAATATTCATGTTCTGTCAGCTCTTCCAGCAATTTTGTTTAACGGCCTTTCCTTTTTTTTTTTCTCCTTTGAAGAGCAGTGATTAGGGCTCGGCTGCGTGATGGCATTTGCTGGTCTTTAAGAATTTCTTACAGAGAGGCTGGGGGGTGGGAAACGACAGTGTTGAGACATTCCTTTTTTCCTTAGGTTTGTAGACAGTAATTGGGCCATAATGCTCAGTAGGGTAGAGGAGTTCTTTGCCATCCTTCTTCTGCTTTGGAAAACACTGCCTCTAGGAATTCCATAAACGGATCAGAACATATGTTCCAGAACGCCCAGGTCCGGGTTCCTCTGATGGAGAAGGACCTGGTTTTTATCACCACTCCGACGGAGTAGATGGTGACTCAGGGATGCTGCGCATCTGTCCTCTCCTGGGCCCACGATATTTCGTTCTGTGGTTACTTGCAGAGTGGTTGTGACAAACGGGAAAATAAACTTAGATACGCCACGTGCCTGGGAAGACAGTTACTTCAGAGGTGGCTGTTTTGGTTTCTTTCCTCCCAAATCCTAATCCAGGGTGGGAAAAATGACCATCAGGAGCGGTATGAACTGACCCTTAAACACTCGCATCCGACAGGCTGCCCACACGGGAACATCGGACAAAACTCTCCACGTTAACTCACTGCCTCGCCTTCTTCTTTTCTTCTTATTGGATGCAGCCAGAAAGCAACTTGAAACTCAGCTGTAAAGCAAAGCCTAATGTGCTTACGTAATATAGTTCTATAACTACGTATATACATGTATGTGTCTTTTATATATGTATATAGAACTCATCTATTCTCTTATCTTAGTAGTAAATATAAGGACATTTCCCTCCACCGTCATTCACGTTCAGAATGACCCCAGACACTCAGCCTCCCAGGACGGCCACTCAGGAAGTTTGCTCTGTTTCAGGGCTGGGGCCCTCCCTCCAAAATGTAGAACCGGGGTTGCCAGATGCCCGGTTAAACTTGACTTTCAAATGGACGATGAATAATCATTAGTATAAGAGTACTAATATTGCACAGGGCATACACATATACTAAAATTCATTGTTTATCTGAAATTCACGTTTCACTGGGCATCCTGCGTTTTTATTTGCTCCATCTGGTGGCTCCACCTGGAGACCCCTCAATCCTTCCCCTTTTTGTGAGGAACGCTCCTGGGAGCCACGGCGAGCCTTCTGCAGCTGGCTGCGGTCCCCGCCCCTCCCCTGTAACTCAGGAGGGGAACTCACCTGTTCCCCTCCGTGTGCTCTTTGTCGCACCCCCAGATGGGGGTTCGTGCTTGCTGTTCACAGCCTGGTCTCCCTTCCCTCAGGAGCTCTGACAACCCTGTGAAGAGGAGTTAGGGAAAAAACTCACGGCCGAGGCAAAGAGAATTTGCAGGCACTCAAGAATTAGATTTTCTTGATGTCCTTTCCTCCCTTAGCATTTCAGTGACTTGTCACTGACATCTTTAGCCACGGCGATAACTGCAGAAGGCTTGAGTCGCCTGGAAGGGCCCAGCCTCTCGCTGAGCTAGCTGCCCCGAGAGGCTGGAGAGCTCACCCCAGAGGCAGCCTTGCGGGGCGCGGGAGACAGGGCAGCAGGGCAGGGATAGACTCGTGGCCTCTGGCCTCCCCCGTTTTACACCTCGCCAGCCCCATGAAGCACGCATCCCCCAAATCTCCCATTCAGAACTCGTGCCTTTGGGACTCAGCGTTCGACCTGTAATGCCATCCCCTCATGGTGCCAGAGGTACTGGTTCTCCCTGCTGTTTTTGACTTCAGGTCCTTGGTTTTTACGTGTTAATCCATCCTAATCCGTCAGCTCCCAGCTGGGGTCCAGTTCCTGTCTGTTTTCTCGGCCACTCAGTGATAGCATAATCCTTTGACCTTTGGCTCTGTCCATTCCTGGCTTGGCTTGTCTCCCTTATCTTCCTTTCTGCACCTTCCCAGGCTGTCCGGAGTCGTCAGGGAGAGGCTTGGAAAATTCAAAGTCGATGCTATCTGACTTCAACTGGTGCCCAGTGTTACCTGGCAGTCCTCTTATAGGCGCCTCTTACAAACACCCAAAGATCCCAACCCCCCGCCCCCCACCGTGTCCATCAGCTTCTCTTTGGGTTTCAGAACAGTGCCCAGGAATGGGCCCTGGCATTTCAGCAATTCACAGGAGGGTGACGGCTTCTTCCGCTCTCGTGGAACTCACACTCCGCCGGGGAGGGAGGGGACATAAATAAGCCAGTTCGTTAATAAACAAGACACTTTCAGATGCTACCCGCTGTAAGGAAAGTACAGCCCAGGGGTGTGGGAGCAGAACGTCTCAGGTGGCGGGAGCTCACCTTGAGTTGGTTGGTTATGGAAGATCTAGCTGAGGAGGTAATTTTGAACTGAATGAATGATCGAAAGGACGCAGCTTGGCAAGACCTAGAGGAGGAAGCTTCTTGTGCAAAGCCTTGGGTGACAGGAACAAGTTTGGTAGGCTCCAAGAACAGGGAGGAGGCCAGTGAGCATGAGGGTGACATGGTGGGGAGAGCCCAGGAAGAGGTGTTGGAACTCTCGGCAGGGTGGTCTCCTGCAGGGCCTGAAAGGCAGGGGTCAGGCATGGGGAACCACTGAGGGATTCTCAGCAGGAAGGGACACGGTTTGGTTATCTTTTTCCCCAGAGCATCGCTCCAAGGAGACTGGGTTAGAGGGAGCAAGAATGAAAGCTTCCTCTCAGCCCTACACCGTCCGAGGTTTCTGCCCTGGGCCAGGGAAGAGAGGATGGTGCCCGGGACTTGGGCTGAGGATGGGGATGGTAAGACATAGAACGCAGGTTGGGATGGAGTCAGCAGAAACTGCCGATACATTGAGTCTGGGGCACGGGGGCAGGAGGATCGGCAGTTACTCTGGCGTTGGGGCTCGAACCGCTAGGTAGTAAGGCCACTGGTGGAGCCGAGCAAGGTGAGGAAGAGGCGGGCCTGGGAGGCAGGTAACCCTGAATTCTGCTTTGGGGAAGCAGAGTGAGGTTCTCCTTCGACATCCAGGTGGGCACGGCGCCTGCTGCCTCTGCTTCCTGTACCACTCACTCGTCTCTTGCAGGCAGGCGCTTGTCCCCGTCATTCCTTAAAATTCCCTTCCAGTTTCCAGTGACTTCATAAACCCCGAATCCGACGGCATTTGCTTAGCTGCTGGCCGCCTGGACCCTCGGCACTATTTCAGTGTTATCTGCCTTGTTCCTTGCAACCTCTCTGTCCTTGACCACTTCTCTTTCTCTCCCTCTTCATCCCGTATTTCTCCGGATGGGTTCCCATTATTCTTCCTCCTGCTGGCATCCGGGACCTTTTGTGATTCGCGTTCACATATCTTTCAGGCCCATAGCCCTTGACTTTCTGGAATGGGGCTTTGGGGCTCGCCAGGAAGAAAAATTATTCTCCTCGAAACACCCCTTGAACTTCTTTGTTCTTCACTTTGCTGCACCTCGGAGCTGCCGTGTACGGCCTTGACCATCAGCCTGAAAACACGCTGCGGAATTTCTCCGAGTGTGAGCCTGCTGTTGAAGAACTCTCAGCTTCTGTTTATCTGAGGAGGCCTCTGTCTGCCTTCGCTGATAGTAAAGAATATTTTCTCAGGGCAGAGAAATTGAGGTCGCTAGTTATTTTGTTTCCCTGCACTTTGGCGATATCATTTCGCTTCCTTTAGACTTCTGCCATTGCTGCTGGGAAGGGATTCTCTTGTCCTTTTCGGGGACCCTAGTCGCACACCTTCATCCTTCTCGGTGCCTCCTGTGTGCTTCTAATTCTCTCTTTTTTACCTTCCTTCTTTTTATGTCCATGGCTTCTTTGTGGGTGGCTCTCTCTGACTTCCCTTAGTGAAACTATACTAAGGTATAGTTTGTGTGCAATCTAATGCACATGTTTATGAGTTTGGGCACTGTATGCACCCATGAATCCATTAGTCTAGTTAAAATAATGGGGGGCTTCCGGCCAAGAGGGAGGTGTAGGTAGACACACTGTGCCTCCCTGCACAACCAAAAGAAGGACAACAACAAATTTAAAAACAAAGAACAACCAGAATTGACAGAAAATCAAACTGTATGGAAGTCCGACAACCAAGGAGTTGAAGAAGAAACATTCATCTAGACCAGTAGGAGGGGCGGAGATGGGCAGTGGGGCGGAGAGGACTCATGGCAAGGTAGCGGCGGGGGGACCCAGAGAGGCAGGGGACTGCAGACTGGGCGGTCCCACATTCCCGCTCGGATAAACCTGGAGGAACAACTGGGGAGTGAAACAGACCGCACAACACTGGGTTCCGGGGCAGGGAAATAAAGCCTCAAACCTCTGATTGCAAACACCTGTGGGGACTGAGGCAGTGGGAGAAACTCCCAGCTCACAGGAGACTTGTTGGAGAGACCCACAGGGTCCTAGCAGGTACACAAACCCACCCACCTGGGAATCAGCACCAGAAGGGCCTGATTTGATTGTGGGTAGCGGGGAAGTGACTGAAAGCCGGCAGAAAGCTGAGCAAGCAGCTTTGTTCCCTTTCAGACCCCTCCCCTACATGCAGTGTCACAGCACAGCGAGGTGGGTTGCCCCGCCCTGGTGAACACCTCAGGCTCCACCCCTTACTATGTAACAGGCAAGCCGAGACAAAAAAAAAAAAGGCCCAAATGGAAGAACAGATCAAGTCTACAGAAAAAAATATACAACTAAGATTGATGAAGAGATAGATGCAGAGTTCAAAACACTGCTAATCAGGATGCTCGCAGAACTGGTTGAATATGGTCACAAATTAGATGAAAAAATGAAGGCTACACTAAGTGAAATAAAGGAAAATGTACAGAGAACCAACAATGACAGGAAGGAAATTGGGACTCAAATCAATGGTTTGGACCAGGAGAAATAAACATTCAACCAGAACAGAATGAAGAAACAAAAAATGAAGAATTCAAAAAATGAGGATAGGGTTAGGTACCTCCAGGACATCTTTAAACGTTCCAACATCTGAATCATAGGGGTGCCAGAAGGAGAAGAGGAAGAGCAAGAAATGGAAAACATATTTGAAAAAATAATGAAGGAGAACTTCCCCAATCTGGCCAAGGAAATAGACTTCCAGTAAGTCCAGGAAGCTCAGAGAGTCCCAAAGAAGTTGGAGGAATTACAACTTCTTTGTCAGGAGAAACACACCAAGGAGGAACACACCAAGGCACATCATAATTACATTAGCTAAGATTAAACATAAGGGGTCTTAAAAGCAGCAATAGAAAAGGAGGCAGCTACCTCCAAAGGAGTGCCCATAAGATTATCAGCTGATTTCTCAAAAGAAACCTTGCAGGCAAGAAGGGACTGGAAAGAAGTATTCAAATCATGAAAGGCAAGGACCTACATCCAAGACTACTCTATCCAGCAAAGCTATCATTTACAATGGAAGGGCAGATAAAGTGCTTCCCAGATAAGGTCAAGTTAAAGGAGTTCATCATCACCAAGTTCTTATTATATGAAATGTTAAAGGAATTTATCTAAGAAAAAGAAGATAAAAATATGAACAGTAAAATGATAACAAACTCACAGTTATTAACAACCACACCTAGAACAAAAACAAAAACAAACTAAGCGAACAACTAGAACAGGAACAGAACCATAGAAGTGGAGATCACATGGAAGGTTATCAGTGGGGGAGTTGGAGGGGGAGAGAGGGGGAAACGTACAGAGAATAAGTAGCATAGATGGTAGGTAGAAAATAGACAGGGGGAGGTTAAGAATAGTATGGGAAATGTGGAAGTCAAAGAACTTATATGTACGACCCACGAACATGAACTAAAGGTGGCGGTGGGGGAATGTGGGTGGGAGGGGGATGCAGAGCAGAGGGGAATAAAGGGGGGGAAATGGGACAACTGTAATAACATAATCAATAATGTCTATTTTAAAAAATGAAAAAAAAGAACATTCCTATTGCCCCCAAAGTTTCCTCATGCCTTTTTATAGCTGATCCCTCTTTTTACTCCTATCTCTCGGTGCCCACCTATCCACAATCTATCATTATGGATTAGTTTGCATTTTCTAGAATTTTATATGAGGGGCCACACAGCCTGCTTCACAGTAGTCCCCCTGCATCTCCCCTGCACCACACTGTAGGGAGACCCTTTCCCCTCTCCAGTGTGGACACCCCTGTCCCCCCAATACTCTGGTTCCTTTTCCTTGTTGTTGTTTTATGCCATTGTTTTGATGTGGAGCAAACCTTCCCACAGTTTTTTGAGAATGTGGATCCCACCTTTATATTTGATAGCTAGTTTGATAGGTAGTTTGTTTGGGTATAAAAGTGTAGGTTGTACCCCGTAGTTCCTCAGAATTTTGAAGGCATTGTTTTTACCATCTTTAATTTCCAGCATTGCTGGCCATAAGAATGATGTTACTCTCAATCCTGAGGCTATGAAACTGTCTTATTTTGTTCTTTCTTTGGAAATATTGTTTTCATTCCTGGTGTCCTGACATTCCATTATGACATGTCTTGTATGGGTCTCTTAAAATTTATTGTGCTTTACACTCAGTGGGCTCTCTTAAAGTTTTTATTGTACTTTTTCCATTACCACGTATCCCCCTTATAACCTCTTCCACCTCCACTCCCACCCCACCCCCATCAGTGGGCTCTTGTGAGCAGGAGACTTCTGCCCACTGCTTCTGCAGGACTTTATGTTCGGTAAGTTCATTTTCTTGGCTCGTTCTTCCTGGACCCGTGTGTTGTGATGCTTGATCTCCCGGGCTGATTCTAATGTCGCTTCCTTTTTTATTTCTGTTCTTTTGCCCTCTTAGTTTTTGTTGGAGATCTCAAGTATATCTACCATTCCTTTTGATTTTTCAAAAGTGTGTCGTATTTTGAAATTTCCCAGATCTCTTTCTTGTTCTGAATTTTTTTTCTTTCAAATTATTTCGTGGACGCAATGTGTTCTCCCCTATCTCTGAGGGTGTACTTACATTTTATTCCACTTCCTCACTCTTCCTGTTTCCTCCTGGTTGTTTTTTCCCTGTGTGTTTGGACTGCTTTTTTTATGAGGGACTTCCCTCATAGCTCTGGTGATCCTTGGCTGTCTGTTCATAGGCGTTCCACACACACATTCAAGGCTAGTCTTCCGGTGGTCCTCATGGCCAGCTGTCAGGTAAGGCCCCCCAGACTTCAGATCTGTAGGTCTTCTCCTTTGGGTGGATCAGTTTCCCGAGAGGAGTCCTCCTTTCTCCTGCTTGCACCGGGTAAAAGCCTTGCAGGGGAGAGGGATGGGAATAACATTTTAGTAGCTAGGCATTTATCAATTTCCCGTTCTCAGTGCACTTGGTGTGTCTCTGTGCTCTGATGTCTGTTCTCCAAAGCCTTGAGCCTCACCTGACAATAGGCCTCCTCTAGGGGCGGTGTGGCGTGGTGGCCTGGCTGAGTAGGTTGCAGAAATGCATATGGGGTTCACAACGATTCCTTGTGTGGATCACCAACACCCCTGTCCCACTTCCAACTCCTGATCCACTTCTGGACCCTGAAGCACAGACTGGTCCCATTTTCAGTTGCCTCCCCAGACCCCACAGGAGCACAGCAGAGCGAGAAAGCTGTAACCTAGGTCGACTTCCCCCAGGGGCCCCTCTGTTTTACATTTTCCAAAACTTCGACATATTTTATCTGACGTCATCTCTCCCGTTCATTCTCTCCACTTGCCTGTATGCCTGTAACATCCTTGATCGTTTTATTAGGGTCTCTGGAGGGAGCAAAGACCAAGTGTTGCACGTGGTTCGTCGGGTACGATGTACGTCGGTCGCACGACACCACGTTCCAGCGCTCACCCGTTGGAACCCCGGATGTGCACCGACAGGTTTTCATCACTGCACAGCTGGTTCCCCTACTAGACTGTAAGCTCCTTGAGCTTGTGCCTGGCACACAAGTACTTAAAGCCATGCACGCATTTAATGTTTGCTAAGAATGAGAAGGGAGAGAGAGAGAGAGAGGGAGATGAGGGACGTGGAGGAGCAGAGAGATCAGAGAGATGCTTTTCCCCACCGCTGGGCAGAGGGACAGAGTTCAGACCGGATGCCCAGGAGCAGAGCATGACCAGGAAAGGCTCAGGTCCCCTGAGCTGGGGCAGACCAGCTCCGTCTCCGACACCCCTGATCTAACAAAGCACGTGGCGCTGTAGTTTGGTAAACTGTTTCCCTTCCCCATCCAGCGGGAGTCCCGTGAAGGACAAGTGATGGTGGCTGTCCCAGGGGGTGGTTGAGTGTGCCGTGCCTCGACCACAGAGTCAGGCCGGGTTGGAAGACATGGCTCGCTTTAAGTGCCAATGCAAAAGAAAGCCTCCGGGCTTCTTGTTTTGCTTTAATTCGCTTTTACACGGCTGTTTTTCTTTCAAACAGAGAGAAGCTCAGTATCTAACACAACACGAGGCCCAGAGCCGGGTGGCTGCAGAAGTGGCTGTCGGTCAGCTGCTCCACTGCGTCGTCCCGGGGAAGGTCATTTCCGTGTCGCCTCCTTCCATCTTTGGGAGTTGCGTCTGCTTGGACTGGCTCCTGTTTCGGTGCCTAGGTGGCTGCTGCAGGTCATTAAAAAATCTGTATTTTATGGAATAAAAAAGAGAGATTCGGGGGGAGCCCTTGGAGGGAGGGGATGGAGGAGATGTTTAATAGGCGTGGAGTCTTGGTTTTGCCAGATGGAAAGGGTTCTGAAGGTTGGTGTCAACCACCTTCAGACTGAACTGCGCACTCAGCGTGGTTGAGGCGGTGATTTTTATGTCACGAGTATTTTATCACAATTTAAAAAATAAAAAAAAGACTGTGTTCGATGTCTGGACATTTTGACTTTGGTGGCTTTTGAATCCCGAGACCTTGTTCCTGTGCTCGCTGTTGTCCGGGAAGCCGAGTGACAGGTGCAAAGGCTGCCTGTCGCTCAGGGGTGCAAACGTCCAGACCTCAGCAGAGTCGCCACTGCTTAACCACACGCGGTGGACACAGAGTGAGGGCTGGTCGCTCGCAGGTGTGACTGTGCTTTCAATATGAGGGAAGCACAGCTTCTGCTTCTGCTGTGGACAGCGACTGGCCAAGGCTTGAGGGTTTCAGTGTTAAAGCTGAAGACGCTTCTAGAAAGGCCAGAACAGGGTTCCCAACCTCAGCGCTGTTGACATTTGGCGCTGGCTACGCCCTTGTGTGGGGCTGTCCTGGGCCCTGTCGAGTGCTGAGCAGCATGCTGGCCTCTACCCACTAGATCGTGACAACAAAAACATCTGCACGCATTGCCCAAAGTCCCCCCAGGGGACCAAATGGCCCCGTTTGACAACTGCGGGGCTGGAGGCGATGACACTGCTCCCAAGCCACAAGGACCCCGACAACCACTTTTCTTCTCCTGCATTGGTTTGGACTGTGGGCACCCTGGGTAGCGTTTTCTAGCTTCTAGAATAAAATGAACTGAAGGAGAAAACTAGTTCAGCCTCCATGCGTGGGATGGTTCCTGGGTGCCAGGCACTGTGCTACCTGATTCACTGCCTCATTTAACCTTTCCAACGGTCTCTGTCGGAATTACCAGGAGCCTCACGTCCCAGCTAAGAAACGGGGTTTAGGGAAGTGCTTGCTTGTCCCAGCTCATGGGACAGGCCTGTAAGCAGTGGAAGCACGGTTCCAACACACGGCTGTCCCCTCCTACGGCTGCCTTTACATTTACTTGTTTTTTCCCTTTAGATTAACTTGTACAATGACGTTTCAGAGAACTTTCAGCTGTCCGTGTGATGACGCCAGCTCCATTTTAGAATTCCCTCGGGTATGCAGTGTGCAAAGATGCCAGTGGGCACCACAAAGGCGGACAATGCGCCGTTGCCCGCTGACCAGCTCTGAGTATGAGAGACAGTCTGATTTCGGAGGCGAGTAGCGTCTGCAATCACGGGGAGACAGCTGGTTCAGGGGCCCCACAGCCATCCCCTTCCTGGCTGTGACAATGCTCGAGTGTCCCTTCACCAGCAGAGGGCAGACCTGCGTCCCAATCCACTGAAGTGGGCGAGGACAATTGTTCTTGGAGGTTTGAAACGCAGAGGGGGACGGTTTTGGGATAATGGCAGCAGTTCCACTTGTGTGTTCAGAGATGGGGCTGGTTTTTATGTTTTTGCAGGCGATGTATTTAATGAGCTTCTTCTTTTAAAGGAGGCTTTTTAAAGCCTCCTTCCATAAAGATAATAGGAAGTTAAAAGACCACCTAAGCTTTGCACTCCTATTCCTGACTTTTCACTATTGAACTGACCTTGGTCTGCAAGTATTACAGGAACGAAAAACCTTAATGGTGAACCATGCTTAGGAATGAGCAGTTTCCCGCCCTGGCTGGTGTGGCTCAGTGGATTGAGTGTCGGCCTGCGAACCAAAAGGTCACTGGTTCGATTCCCTGTCAGGGCGCATGCCTGGCTTGCAGGCGGGGTCCCCAGTTGGGGGCGCGTGTCAGGCAATCACACACTGATGCTTCTCTTCCTCTCTTTCTTCCTCCCTCCCCCTCACTCTAAACATAAATAAAATCTTTAACAAGGAAAAAAGGAGAGGTTTCCCTCTGCCCCCGCCTTTTCGGCAGGGCCTTAGCCTCGAAGTAGGGCCCACAGGGTGGGGGCCGCCTGCTCAGGCCTCCCCGTGCTCCCGAAGGCAGGACGCGGATCCACAGGTGACGGGCGTATTAAAACAGGCCAGTCACATCGGTCTTTACGTCACAAAGAAGGAAATTACTGACACAACTTTCAGCCAAAATTCTGTCCAGGCTGAAACTCTGATAAATTTACTTAAATCTTCATTTTCACATGCTTACTTGCAGGAAAATCCCAGAAAGGATGAACAAAAACCTTCTCCAAGTTGGGGCCGTTTCCTAGGGAAGCAGGTTCTCCCTTGCCCTCCGACCAGCTCCCAACGCACTCCTGCTGGACAGGCCCACGCTGTTCAGGAGAAGCTGCTGCTACGGAGGCTGCCCTCTCCTGGCCACGGGGCCACCAGCATTTCTGCAGAGTCGGGATTTTTCAACACCTCTTCTGGGTTGGGGTGGTGGAGGGTGGTAAGCGTTCGAAGTGTTTCTTTTCTCTTCTAACTCTTCCATCCTCCTCCCAAATGTGTCTGGTTTAAGGCTGTTGCTAAGCCAAGGACAATGGTCCTTTGGGACAAATCTTAAGAATGTCACAGATTCCATTCGTCTCACAAAAGAAGAGGGAAGTTCTGAGCAATGAGTTTTCTCCAGAAACAGCCCCCCTATTGGATTCACGCGTTTCCTGTGATGTTAGAGTAATTAGTTTCTTGTAAACAATACAAAGGGACAAAAGCGTCAGGGATGGAATCACCATGGCAACGTCTCAGGTGCTCTGCCAGGCCCCTGTCTCAGAATGATGGGAGCTGGACACGCCATCTCTGAAATTAGCCAAAGCCTCAGGGCCCCTGGGGCCGCCCGCTCGGTGCTCACCGTGTGAAATCCTGCAGCTCCCGGGGCAAAACCTCCTGTTTCGTGGGTGTACTGGGTGGAAGAGCGTCCCCCTCACCCAACGGTGTGTCCAAGTCCTAATCCATGTCCAGGTCCTGGATTCTGTGTGACCTTTTCAGGGGTAAAAGGTCTTTGTAGGTGTAAAGGCGCTCATGAGGACATCATCCTGGATGAAGGGTGGCCCCTGTATCCAATGACAGATGTCCTGACAAGAAAGGCAGAGGGAGATTTGAGGCACAGACACGCAGGGAAGGAGGCCATGGGACGACGGCGGCAGGGGTGGGAGTGATGCTGCCACCAGGCAAGGGATGCCGGGCGCCCCCAGGAGCGGGCAGAGGCGAGAAGGGATTCTCCCCTCGAGTCTTCAGAGGGAGCGTGGCCCTGCCGACACCCGGGCTTCAGACTCTGGCCTCCAGAACCGCCAGAGAGCAAATTTCTGTCTTATAAGCCACCCAGCTTTTGAAAGTTTGTGTGGCAGCCACAAGAAAATAATACCGCGGGCGGCTTCTGCTCCCCCATCCGTGCCTCTCTCTGCTTGAATTGTAGCAGAAAGCCCTTTACCATGGACTGAAGAACACGCATTTTTTTCTTAGCAGAGCAAAACAAAAAAGTCAAGCGGTATCGGAATGGGTCACCCAGCCAGCCGGGGCATCGGCATCAACCCTGGGCTCGGCTTGGGCTCCGAGAGCTCTCGCTGGGTCTCTTGGGGGCATCGCTCTTCCTAACAATGGCTCCAGGTACAGCTCCTTGGTCTTCCCTTGGTCCTTCCCACTACCAGACGCTCATGTGAAAGCCAGTTTCATTGCTACTACTCCTTTCTCACTCTGGTCAGAATTCTCTTGTGTGGCATCATAAATGGTTTCCATGGCAATGAAAGGTTGCCATAAAATAGTGCCAATGTGCAAGTGAACTTCAGAATTAAACAAGGGCTATTGTTTTGCCTGGGCGCCTCACTCATTCTGAAGACGCAGAGGGGATTTGGAGCGTCTACCCGTAACGTCCCGGTCTTCTACCACAGTGCAGCCCACCCGGCTAGTGAGCATGGAGAGACAGGGGACACCTCAGACCTTCAGTCCCTTCCTCTTCCGGCTTTCTCTCAGTTTTGGGCTGCCTGTGTCAATGTCAACAGGTGAAGTGAGATTTGTTGCAAATAAGCAGATCCCCCCCTCCGCCCGGGGTAGGCTGTCATTGAGATGAACATTCTAGCAGGAGATGCCACCTGGTAATTCTCCTTTGTTTAGTGCGTCAGAACCGGTGAACGAGCTCAGACCCAAGGCTAAGTGCTTGCCCTCACGGCCCTGGGGCCGGGGCTGGGAGTTGATTCCTGCTTCCCGCCAGTACCAAAGGCACAGCCTCCTACTCACACAGGCTCCTGCAAGACGCTTTAGCTGTGGGGAGACGAGGGCCTCTAGCTGGCTCCCAGGAGCTGAGGAGTGCACCTGCGGGGGCCCAGGCAGGGATGCCGAGTCACTGAAGCTACGCCCTTGTTTACAGGAGATGCCACCTGGTCACTGTTACTGCAGAGCAGGTGGGGTGCCCCTATTATCACCCAAACTTTTCAGAGTAAATGGAACCACTGTTAATCGTAACTAGGCACATGGGCACAGTCTGGACCACCCCTGGAAGAGAGGGACAAGGGGCC
This sequence comes from Trachops cirrhosus, assembly GCA_028533065.1. Taxonomy (NCBI): domain Eukaryota; kingdom Metazoa; phylum Chordata; class Mammalia; order Chiroptera; family Phyllostomidae; genus Trachops; species Trachops cirrhosus. The sequence continues at coordinate 2,674,208 of CM052542.1, forward strand.
AGCCCAGCTCCAGGCCAGCCTGTAGCCGGTTCCACTCCAGAGCGTGGTGTTGAAGCGCCCTGGCCTCGGCGCCTGGCTCCTTTCTTTGTTATATCCCCGTGCTCCCCAGACCCTCGCTGCCCAGGGGGAGGTTCTGTGACGATGGAGATGCCCCGTATCCATGCTGTGCAGGGCGGCAGCCGCTGGTCAGGTGTGACTACTGAGTACTTGCAATGTGGCTGGTATGGCTAAGGAGGTCAAATTTCAATTTAATTTATGTTTTTAAAATGAGTATTTTTGTTCTTTTTTTTTAAAAAAAAGATTTTATTTATTTATTTTTACAGAGAGAGGAAGGGAAGGAGAAAGAGAGGGAAACATCAATGTGTGGTTGCCTCCTGCCCACGCTGGGGACCTGGCCCACAACCCAGGCATGTGCCCTGACTGGGAATTGAACCCACGACCCTTTGGTTCACAGTCTGGCACTCAGTCCACTGAGCCACACCAGCCAGAGCTCAAATTTACTTAATTTTAGTTAATACAAATTTCAACGGCTTCATGTAACCAGTGGCCATGTCGGACAGCACAGACCTAGATGATGTCACCCAGTCTATGGCTTGAAATACCATCTCTCGGCCCTGACTCCTGAATTTGTCTACCCTTCCCAGTCTCTTCCTTAGACCCCAGGCCATATAGCTAATTTCTCACTTGATATCTTAACGCTAATGTCTAATAGGCACTTCAAACTTAGCATAGTCAAAACTAACCTTCTGATCACAACAAGATTCCACTCCAAATGCATTATAGTGGCCATTATAAAATGAACAGAAAATAACAAGTGTTGGTGAGGATTTGGCAAAATTGGACCCCTTGTGCATTGCTGATGGGAGTGTGAAATGGTGCAGCTGCTGTGGAAAAGGGTGAGGTAGCTCTTCAAACACTTACACAGAACTACCGTATGACCCAGTAACTCCGCTCCAAGGTGCACACCCAAAAGAATCGAAAACAGGGACTGAAACAGACATCTGTACACCCGCATTCACAGCAGCATTGTTCACAGCAGCCGAAGGTGGAAGCCACCCAAGTGTCCATCAGTGGACGGGTGGACAACCAAAACGTGGTCCGCTCCTGCAATGGAATACTATTCCGCCTTAAAAGGAGGGTCATTTTGACCTGCTGCCTTGTGGATTTCCTGACATTACGCTCAGGGCAACGAGCCGGTCACAGAAGGACACACACCGACTCCTCCTCTGTGAGGTTCCGGAGGAGGACAATTCCTAGAGACAAAGCAGAGTGGTGATCTCCGGGGCTGGGGGAGCGTTTGGTGAGGACACGGTATCAGTTGGCGAAGATGTGAAAGGTCTAGAAATAGATGGTGGTGACGGCAACAACGTGACTACGTTAAATGTCACAGAACCGTACACATTGAAATGGTAAATTTTGTCGTATTTTACCACAATAATAATAATAATTGAAAACCCTTCTGCTATTCGCCCCAAATCTGCTGCTCCTGCCCACTAACCATCTCAGTGAATACCAACTCTAGGTTTCCATTTGGGGAAGCCAAAGACCCCTTGCTTCCTCTTCCTGCTCTTGTTCAGAGCATCAGTAAATCTTCTCGACTCTTCCTTCAAATACCTGCAGTTACAATCTCTCCACATCTCAACCGCCCAACACATGGTCCTCAGATCACCCCCACCCACCCCGCACACACCTCCGCTGGCTTCCCACATCCTTTAGGGTGGCGGCCTGTCCTTTCTGTGAGTCACGAGCCCTGTGCCCCACCATCACCTCGCTGTCCTCATCGCCCACCCGTGCCCTGCTGCCCAGCTGCTTCAGCTGCACAGACCTCCTCTGAGCTCAGACACCCCAGGGATGTTCTTACTGTTCCCTCTGCCTGCAGTGCCCTTCCCCCCACATCTGCATGGCTCCTCCCACTGCTCAGGTGTGTACCCACAGCTCAGTGAGCCCTTCACCTGCCGCTCTGTGGAAAATTGCAGCACCCCCAAAACTTCCTATCCTTGCTTGCTTTAGATTTTTCGAACTCACGTGTATCACTAACGTTTATCTGTTTTCGATCTTCCCCACTGAAATGTATGATGTTTAAGGCTGGGGTTTTAAAATCTCTTGTGTTTCTCTGCTTTACCCACAGTGCCCAGATCAGCACCCCGCATATAGTTGGCACTCAGTCAACATTTGTTAAATTCCTGGGGGAGTCCGCACGTTCAGGGCAGCTGCTCCGGACCCGCCCTTTCAGGAAACCTTTGATGGGTGTCTAACCGCCTTAACCTCTTCGTACGTGTTCAGTCTACCTGAAGCACCTTTGGAAGTCTGGCCTGCATTTCATGTCAGCCAGTGGTTCTCAATCAGGGGCAATGTCGCCCCCTCAGGGGGCATTTAGCAGCATCTGCACGCAGCTTTGGTCGTGAGGGGAGGGAAGAGGCGTGTACCGGCATCTCTGGTTGGTAGAGGCCAGAGAGCTTGCTAAGCGTCCCACAATGCTCCCCGCAGCAAAGAATTTTCCTGACAAAATGTCAATGGTCCCGAATCATACTAGGAGTTCCCTTGTCCTCAGGGTTCCTTGAGGGCTGTTTTAGGTTGAATTGTGTCTTCCAAAACAAAGGCATGTAGAAGTCCTAACTCCTAGTACCTCCCAAGGTGACCTTCTCAGAAACAGTGCCTTTACACAGGTCATCGAGTTAAAATGAGGCCATTAGGGCGGACCCGAATCCAACGTGGGTGCTGTCCTTATAAAAAGGGAAATCCGGGCACAGAAGTGCACAGGGAAAGGCCATGTGAAGACACAGGGACAAGATGGCCACGTGACGGGAGCCATACAGCCACAAGCCAAGGGGCACCACGGATTGCCGGCAGCCACCGAAGCTGGAGGCGGCAGGAAGGGTCCTCCCATAGAGTCCTCAGGGGGCCTGGCCCTGCCGACCCCTCGATTTTGAAGCTCTGTCCTCCAGACTGGGAGAGACCAAGTTTGTGTCGTAAGCCACCCAGTTTTGGGTCCTTTGCCAGGACAGCCCCAGGAAAGTGACACCAGGGCAGAGTGTAGAGCCAGTGTTAAATCCAAATCGATACCGATGGGGTCTGTGCCCCGTGACAATGAAATCTGTCTCTCAGAGAAATGAGAGGGTTACCGGGATGGCGGGTGGATGCTCACGAGGGAGGACAGACAAGGGTATTCAGTCTTTTGGGTCTTACAAAACTCACGCCCGGAGTCGGCCAAGACCGCTTCTATAATAGATGCTCGAAACCACCGGTCGCCCGAGCCTTTCACGGGAAAATGACCCCAGCATAAAGTGTTTTTTGCTAATATTAACTTTGGTTCTATTTCAGATCAATGGAGGCAGAAACCAGGAGATGCCATCAGTCCCACTGAGCCTGTCATAGCTGCCAAATTACATCCTGACAAAGCTTTCGGTGGCTGATGATTCGGCCGCTCGCCCAGCGTGGATGTGGGGCATTCTGGACAGGGGGCGTCTGGCCGACGGTGGAGACACTTGTCACGGAGTGTCATCTGACGGTCCTTAGGCTTTAGTGAAGGGTAAAGACTTCAGTGTGCTTGTTTCTAAAATAATAAGAATAATAATAATGAGGATAATTTAAAAATAAACAAAGGTCTGGATTTAAAGGCTACTTACTGTCTCGGGACCAAGATTAATGGTGAGGGGCAAGTTTGTGTGAAGGTCTGTAGCCCGATTAGCTGTGCGGGGATTCCAGAGAGATAATGTCTTTTCACATATAAAAGATGCTATTGATTTCCTGTTAGAATTACCCCGAAAATGTGCAGTGTGTATCTATGGAGTAGAGACAATCTTCCATCACTCGCTTTATGGGAAGAGAATGGTTATTGTATCTCTTCCCATAAAATATAATCTCCTTTTCTCTTCCAAAATCTGCCCGTCCTTCTGGGAATTTCTAGTCGTAATCTGTGGAAGTGAATTGATTTTCTTTTTTGCATGTGCAGTATTTTTATGTTTGGCTTCTCTACATTCTCACTGTTCTCAGGAGTCTGGCTTTTCTAGATTGTTATTTGAGCTTGTCTGAAAATTCTTTGTAAATCAGGGCCGCTGAAACACACCCACGGTGGTGGACTTGCTCAGAGGATGCGCCCCCTCCTTCATCCTCTGCTGGGCGGGAGTGGCCAGCAGGGCACTGAGGCCACGGAGAGGTCGCCTAGTGGACAACAGGGCAAAAATGCAGGAAGCCAAATCAGGGAAGGAAGGCGGAGGTTCTCAGCATTCCCTCTGAGCCTTTCTTCAGGATCGGTTAAGATCCAAGGGCAAAGTCCTTTCTACTCAAACACCGCACTCCGAGCAGTGGCTCCCCAGGCGTGGGGGAGGAGAGCCCAGCGATGCGCTATCGGTATTGCTCAGCCCTGACCCATCAGGTCTGCGGACGGCTGCCCGGTGGTCCTGCCTTCAGCGTTTACTCCTGCAGACCCTCCCTCAATGCTCCTATACCAAACCTCCCCGCCCTTCCGGCGGCAGCCCCTCCTCGAGTTTCTCCCCACAGCTTTCTCTCGGGTCCCTGAACTCCCGCGGTGTGTGTGGATTGCACGGACCCAGCCAGCGTTTAACCGCAGCCGCCGTTTATTCTCTCCGCTGTTGCGCGTGGTCTTACGGCTCTGCCGCTGCCCCGCGTCTTCGTGCCGCACTCGATTCTCACTCTCGCCACATCCGCTCTCTGCCCGCAGCCAGCGAATTTATTTTGCACTATCGCCAGATTTTTTAAAAAAGCATATATATATAAAATGAAAGCATACATATATGAATATATACACAATAAATGGAAATCTCAATGTCATGGGCAAATTTGTATGTTGAAACACTAACCCCCAGCACCCAAGAGTGTGACTGTACTGGGAGACAGCATCTTTAGAGAGGGGATTAAGGTAAAATGAGGCCATTAGGGCGGGCCCGAATCCAAACCACGGGTGTCCTTAGAAGAAGAGGAGATGAGGACGCGGACACACACACGCCGAGGGGGACGACCATGTGAGGACGCGGTGCGAAGACGGCCATCTACACGCCAAGAGGAGAGGCCTCGGGAGAAATCAACCTGCCAACACCTTGATCTTGGGCTTCTAGCTTCCCGAACTGTGGGGAAATAAATGTCTGTTGTTTAAGCTGCCCTCTCTGTGGTGCTTTGTACTGGTGGCCCTAGTAAACTAATAAAGCCACTAGTCCCAGAGCCCAGTGACAAAAGACAAAGGCCCAATTTCTCAGCTTGATATTCAAGACCCTCTATGTCCTTGTCCCATCCCACATTCCCAATCTGTCTTCTTCTTCCTTCTAAATTGAAGCCAGCCCCTCCCCCACCACTCCCTGCCCCACCCCATCCGCCCTCTCCGCTGGGGTGGACTCCCAGGCTCCTCCCATCCCAGATGCCCTCCCATCCCCTTTGCCCTTGGTACATTCTCCTCCTGGACAGCTCTCCCCCCTCCTCTACCCATGTGGACTCAGACCAAGGCCGACCCAAGTCCAGCTCTTCCCTGTAGCTTCATGATATTTTACTAGCTTGGAAAGAGACCTCGGGGTTTACTGTGGATCGCACAGCGGTTTTCAAACTGTGCCCCCAGGACCCTCCCTGGGGAGCCACTGTGTGTGACAGGGGCGACAAGCCTCCTGGCCATCCCCCAAGCAGAGCTGCCTGCCTTTTTTCCTGGGGGGATATGTTTGTTTTTCGATATATTACTCTAAAAAGGGTTCTGCGGGGTGGAAATCGTGCTGGAGAGCACACTGAACATCCTCTCCAGGATGTAATGACAACAAAATGTCCAAAAAAGTCATAGGAAGCTAATGGTCCTTGCTCAGGAAACACTTAAGCAAACAAAGCCCGTAACGCTTTTATCTAGATTTCCTAGAACTGTACTCATTGCGGGGGATAAACTCAATTATCAAAACTCATTGACTCCGAAAATGTAAGTTCCATATACTCCTGCCCATTCCAATTTATCAGACGGGCAGCTGTTGCGCTGTTAACGCCACCACGGCCCGCCGCGCTATTAATCTACGTTCGACGTTTGGGAGGACGGCAGTTTGGAGTCTCTGAGACTGATGTGGGCGTTTGCCCGGTCCCATTTGGCCAGGGGTTTGCCGAACGATGGCTTCACCACGAAATCAATTCCGCCTGCCTTCAGTTGACCTTAGGGCCACCTCCCCAGGCTTGCTTTTCTCTCTTGTAACATAAAATTAAATCTCAGTCTTTCTGATTCATGCAGCGTTATTTCCTTCAGAAGGTAGCAGCAGGTCTCCTAGGTTATCGAGGTCCCGATGTGGCACGGAGGGGACCGTCTGTGATCGTGTCCTCTGACAATGCAGTTAAGGCCTTTCTCCAAAGTTTGGAGCAAACTTCCTTGGACCTTTTTGCTTTGGGGGCTTGGTCAGATCTCCCACCCAAAGGACGGAATGCTTTCTTAAACTGGCCCTTCAGTATCCAATGTCAATCGGTGAACCTATGGATTTATGGATCGTCCATGGGGTAAGCGAATCAGGAAAGTGTGGCCAGACCTTCCCCACGAAATACACGTGTTTTTACTCTTTCCCAGCTCTCCTCCAACCTGCCAAGATACACACAGCTTTTGAGTCTCAGATTCCTGGATATTTTCAGAGAGAAAGTCAATTCCCTCCGAACCAGGTGAGGTTATTTATTCTGACGCAGATGGATGTTATCCTGAGATGCGAACCCCTTCCTTCTCTCCGGGGGTGTAATTCTTTTTCTCATAAAATTCCATGACTAGATTTGTAAGTCGGTATCAGCTACTCCGATTGCTCCGTTTCATCAGAGGTCCCTGTGTCATAGATTTCCTATGTTTCTGACCAGTTACCATGGATATGGCTTTGGTTATCACAGTTCTCAGCAACCACAAGCTGTACTTTTGTGGGCTGCGCTCACTGCGAGAACTAACCTGTACGAAGCTCTTGGGATAAATCTTGTTTGGTTTTAATTCTCTTTCACGGGAGCGGGAGGACTACAGATCCCAGGGAAACGGTGGGGAGGGGAACTGAAACAAATTTGCCATATGGTTGTTTACTATCAAACATTTCCATCTCATCCTCATGCCGAGCATAAATTTTGAATATGATTTATTTTTTACATTATATTTTATTGATTATGCTATTACACTTGTCCTGATTTTTCCCCCTTTGCCCCTCCCCACCACCCAGCACCCCCCACTCCCTTAGGCAATCGCCCCACCATTGTTCGTGTCCGTGGGTGATGTGTGTATGTTCTTTGGCTGCTCCATTTCCTACAGTGCACATCCCACGGCTATTCTGTGACTACCTGTTTGTGCTTCTTAATCCCCTCACCTCCTCACCCATCCCCCACACCCCCGCCCACCTGGCAACCATCACAACTCTGTGTATCCATGATTCTGTCTCTGCCTTTGTTTGCTTAGTTTGTTTTTTAGATTTGTTGATAGATTTAGAATTGTTGATAGATTTGTATTTTTTGCCTTTTATTGTTTATATTTTTAATCTTCTTTTTCTTAAATAAGTCCCTCTAACATTTCATATAATAATGGTTTGGTGATGATGAATTTGTCTAGGAAGCTCTTTATCTGCTGTTTGATTCTAAAAGATAACTTTGTTGAGTAGAACCATCTTGGCTATAGGTCCCTGCTTTTCATGACTTTGAATATTTCTTGCCAATCCCTTCTAGCCTACAAAGTTTCTTTTGAGAAATTGGCTGATAGTCTTATGGGAACTCCCCTTTAGGTAACTAACTTCTTTCCTCTTAATGCTTTTAAGATTCTCTCTTTAACCTTCAGCATTTAAAAAAATGTTTTATTTATTTATTTTTAGAGACAGGGAGGAAGAAAGAGAGGGAGAGAAACATCAATGTGTGGTTGCCTCTCACATGCCCCCTACTAAGGACCTGGCCCACAACCCAGGCATGTGCCCTGAGTGGGAATCGAACCAGTGGCCCTTTGGTTCGCAGGCTGGCACTCAGTCCACTGAGCCACACCAGCCAGGGCAACCTTTGGCATTTTAATTATGATGTGTCTTGGAGTGGGCCTCTTTGCATCCACCTTGTTTGGGACTCTCTGTTCTTCCTTGACTTACTTGCATGTCTATTTCCTTCACCAAATTAGGGAAGTTTTCTTTCATTATTTTTCAAATAATAAATTTCCAATTCCTTGCTTTTTCTCTTCTCCTTCTGGCATCCCTATGATGTGAATGTTGGAACTAATGAGGTTGTCCCAGAGGTTGCTTATACTATCCTCATTTTTTGGATTCTTTTTCCTCTTGTTGTTCTGATTGGTTGTTTTTTGCTTCCTTATGTTCCAAATCATTGATTTGATTTTTGGCTTCATCCACTCTACTGTTGTTTCCTTTTAAATTGTTCTTTATTTCAATTAGTGTATCCTTCGTTTCTGACTGATCTTTTTCATGCTCCTGAGGTCCTCACTAAGTTCCTTGAGCATCCTTATAACCAGTGTTTTGAACTCTGCATCTGATAGATTGCTTATCTCCATTTTGTTTAGCTCTTTTTCTAGAGTTTTGATCTGTTCTTTCGTTTGGGCCTTGTTTCTTTGTCTCCTCATTTTGGCAGCTCCCCTGTGTTTGTTTCTACATATTCAGTAGAGCTGCTTTGACTCTCTATCTTGGTTGTGTGGCCTAATGTAGTAAGTATCCTGTAGAACCCAGCCTCCCCTATCACCCAAGCTGGGTACTCGAGGTTCATCCTTTGTGTGGGCTAAGTATACTCTCCTCTTGTGGTTGAGCCTTGGTTGCTGTTGGCAGGTCAATGGGAGGGATTTACTCAGGCAAGTCAGCTTCAAGGACTGGCTGTGACCACTGACCACCAACCTCCACCCTCCACGGAGGATCAGTGGTGGTGCTCTGATGTGGTCTGTAGCTGACTACTAGGTGCGCAGGCCCTGGGGTTTCCTGGGTGGTGCAGGTCAAGGTCAGACCCCACCTGTGTTTTTCCTGGGCCACCCTTCCTGAGCTATAAAGCACCCTGAGATGGCTGCTACTTGTGCTGGGCTTGGAGATTCCCAGGTGAAGTCAAGCTGTGAATCTAGGCTGGCTGCTGCTAGTGCCGGGCCTGGGGCTCAGTGAGGCCACTGTGGCTTATTGGAGAAGATTTAGTAAGTTGTGAAGCAAGAGTCAAGACCAGCCATTCATATGGAAAAGCAGCTGGGGTGGGGCTGTAACTTGTGGGGGGAGAGTCTCTGGGGATCTCTAGGGCAGGCCAAAACATGTTAGCGGGTTGACGGAGTCTCAGATATGGCACCAGGTTGCTGGCTCTGTGGGGGGAAGGTTTAGAGAAGGGACAATGACCTCTGCTTGCCTTGATGCCAGACACTTCAGTTTCTCCCCGTAAGCTACTGGTGCCTTTCAAGCTGGCACCGCAGTGATGGAGCTCAGAGGGAGTGAGTTTGAGCAGGTGAGTCCATGTGTGGGTTCTGGTTTGGGGCTGGGACTCCTTACTCCTGAGATATCCCTCCTGAATCTTTACCCACCACACGTGGGTGAGGGACCAGCCTGGGCTGCATCTGCGCCCCTCCTACCAGTCTGGATGGGTGTGGTTTCTTTAATTCCATAGTTGTAGACTTCCATTCGACTCCATTTCTGATGGTTCTACGATTTAGTTGTAATTTCAATGTGGTTGTGCAAAAGGGCGAGCCATGTCAGCCTATGCTGCCATCTTGGCCAGAAGTTCTGAATGTGGTTTAAGCGTTGGAGACACCTCCCTCCGAGGTGGCTGAGTTTCGGGGACATTTTCAATCATTTCCTTCCTCTCCATATCATGCTCACTACATCAGGGCATAATGACTCGTTAATCATCCGTCTTTCTTCTCCTGTCCCCTAACCCTACAGTGAAGTCCTTGAGGGGGACTGAAGATCACACCCCCAGAGTGTGGGGTTATGGCTCAGGGCACATAGTTCTCCGTATGTGTTGAATGAATGAATGGTTATTTTCTTATACTTCTCTCCTCTTACTCAACTGAAGAGTGCAATGAAATCTAAAATCCCTCGTTGAAGCCAGGGCTCTACTGGTTGTAAAAAAAACCCAGCAACAACCCTCATGGGGTGGGGGTGGAGGGCGTGGCCTGCCGCAGGCAGGGAGCCTGGGAAGAGCGGGGGTGCAGAAGCAAGGACTGTAGCAGCCTGGGGGCTGTTCTGGACCCAGGGCTGCCCAGAGACCTGGGGTGCAGGAGGGTGGGGATTTTACTGTGCTCTGCCATTAACCCGAGTCAGCCAAGGCTACTCTGCGCCTCTATACTCCTCACTCCTGTTTCTCACCTGCTAGTATCAACATCCTTCCTGTCCTCTGTCGCTCCTGCTGCCTGCCCACGGGTTCTCCTCCTTCATAACTTTAGTTGTCCCAGGAAGGTCCACGGTGGCCTCTTTGACTTCTTTCTGCGTTGTCATGTTTAAAGGTCGACTGTGATCATTAACTGCCCTATTCACTCCACCCTATAGTTCCTTTCTTCCCATACTTAGAGCAACCATCTAGTCCGTTCCTCTCTCTACTTAGTCGATGAATTGGCAGTCCCCCGGTCAGGGTACCGAGGTTCAGTGAAGTGTGGCCAGTGGTCAATGTCATGTGCTAGAAACAATGGCTTCCCACGACAGCTCTCCCCAAGGGATGTAGGTGGGGCATTGGGCTGGTCAGTTAGAGTCGTCTCAGCCACACCCTCCATTGCAGAGCCGAGGTGCGTTTGGGTGGGGCTGAACCTCAGCAGGCTGGTGGTAAAAGGGGCTGCTGAAGCCAGTCAAGGCAGTTTTCCCTCCCCCATCCTTGCTCGTTCTGGGTCGGAGAACCCAGGGTTCTGCGTGCTGGGACCGGCCCAGGGGTGGCTTACCAATCAGTGCCGCGTTGCCCTGGGGGAGACTCGGGGGAGACACGCTGGATACCGAGACGCCCTTGCTCTCCGGGCGGAGTCGTGGAGGAAGGTGGCCTCTTTTCTGCAGACTCCGCTGTGCACAGTTGTTGGGCTCAGAGCTGCTGAGCCTTTCCTGCGTCCACCTCGAGGACGATGTCACTGCCTGAGAGGGCAGAACCCAGGCAAGGCAGGGACACTGAGCCGGAGCCTGTGCATTAAGTAGGTCTGGAAGTCCACCCTTTCTCTTGACCTCCAGTCATGTGATCAAATACATTTCCTTATTGTCTAAGTCAGTTTTCGGGAATCTGCCACTGAAAGTGCCGAAAGAACGGGGTAGGAGGTGGGGGAGACTTCGGGCCCAGCGGGCAGTGGGTGGTATCTGTGCTTCACGTGGTTAATCCTGAGTATCTGTGGGGGCAGGGTCAGCTCCACACTGCGCCCTGTGCTTACCTTAATGCTCAGCTGCTGCCTCCTGAAATTCCTCAACGTTTAACAATGACAGCCTGCATTTTTATCTTGTGCTGGCCTCGCAATTTATATAGCCGGTCCCAGGCAGGTGATATAACTGGTGGAAAAGGAATTGTGAACTGTAAAGTGTTATACAAAGCATTGTTTGTTATTATTTATAAGCCTCTTATCCCTCCCCACAGGGACAAAAGATACTGTGGGGACCTCCTACGTCTACTGTCACCAGTCTTCCTGCCAGGAAGTTTCAATCCCATGGTCTGCTGCCTGACCCTCAGTAGCCTGCACGGACCCCCTGGGCTCTCGTGGGAACGTGGAGAGAGGGGCGGGGAATCACTGCTGATGGAGGTTCCTTTTCCATTTTCAGGGGCGGGGGAAGCACATGGCCCAAGTAGAAGTTTAACTGGTGGGTTGTTTAACTGCTAAGCAAACCAGCAAAGCCAATGCATATACTCACAGGTACAGACATGCACAGACACGCAAACACACACACACGCTCTATGCAGAGAATTAAATCTACTGTCCTGTTTGCAATGTTCCTCTGCCCTTCAGGGACCTGTCTCCGGCCCACGGGCCACGCTGTCCTCCCTTTCACCTTCTTCTGCGTGTGTGTGTGTGTGTGGGAGTGTATTGATGCGTCTCAGGTGGAAAGAACGGCTCTCTGATTCAGCCTGTCATTTCACCCTGCTAATGTTGTTATCGAGACTTAATTAATGCGTTCCATTTTAGTGTGAAAATATGCCTTGCCCCAGGTCACATGACGAATGTAACCGTAAAAAGTTTAAAATGCTATTATTTAAAAATTTATTTTCTCATAAAAAATGGTTCCTGAAATGATCATGATTTGAATAACTTACTCTCCAGCTACAGCGCATTAGGCCCTGGCGCAGGTCCAGGCGTGGTGACCCCAGAGCCGAGGGGGATCTCGGCCGGCCAGGGCTCCGCAGGCACCGTCTCCGTCAGCGAGTCTTCTCGAGGGGCTCGGTTCTGTGTCTGGGCCGTTTCGCGTCCACCTGAAACCGAGGCTGCAGGTCATCCAAGTCACACTCTGTCCTCCCGCCCCTGAAGCGGCACTGTTCTGTGAAGTCACTGCGGAGGTGCGGGGATTTTGCAGGGATAATTTCTGATCAGAACGTCCTGTGTGGTCAGTTACTTTTGGTCACTAAGCTTGTCAAGCTTGCCATGTGGTTTATTACATAGCCCCTTTTCCATTCACAGGGTCCCCCCTCCCCGAGCTTGTTTAACCTCAGAGTCATCACCAGTGCTGGGAAGCAGGAAGCCTCTGGTCCTCATTTAGTGATGGGCTCCTGGTGCAGGGCGGGGGTGAGGTTGCTACCTTATAGGGTTGCACCCAGGCTAATGACAGCAAAAAAACCCAAACTGCAACAAAACACGCACACCCCTGCTGTGCACCCTGCTAACGGTTGCCGCCACCAAGTGCTGGGCACTGTGCTGGCAGCCACATCTACACGCTGTCTCATTCATCTTTGCAACCATCCTGTGGGAAAGGATACTGGCTCCCTATAACTGCGGTAACAAATTACCGTGTATTTAGTGGCTTAAAACAACACCAATTGATTATCTTATGGTTCTGGAGGACCTGGGCCAGATGGGGTTAAAATCAAGGCATGTGCAGACTTGTATTCTTTCTGGAGGCTCCAGTGGAGAGTCTGTTTCCTTTTCCTTCCAGCTTCTAGAGGCTGCTGCATTCCTTGGCTTGTGGGCCCTTCTTCCATCTTCCAAGCCAGTACCACAGCATCTTTAAAGCTCTCTCTCTGACTTCTGATTTCATCGTCACATCTCCTTGCCTGACTCTGGTCCTCCTGTCTTCCTCTTATAAAGACTCTTGTGTCCTGGCTGGTGTGGCTCAGTGGGTTGAGTGCTGGCCTGCAAACCAAAGGGTCACCAGTTCGATTCCCAGTCAGGGCACATGCCTGGGTTGCAGGCCAGGTCCCCAGTAGGGGGTGCATGAGAGGCAACTGCACATTTATGTTTCTCTTTCTCCCTCCCTGCCCTCTCTCTAAAAATAAATAAAATCTTAAAAAAAAAAGACTCGTGATGACATTGGGTTGCCCAGATAATCCAGGCTCATCTTCCTAAATCAAGGTCTTTAATTTAGTCACACCTACAAAGGACCTTTGGCCAGTAAGCTCACAGAGTCTCAGCCCCTGGAGATGTACCTCGCTGGGGCCGTTAGGCTGTCTGACACAGAAAGGTGCTGTTATGAGTCCCGCTTTACCAGGAGGAAACAGGCTCAGAAGGCCTTGCCCAAGGTCACATGGCTGATGTGGAACACCCGGCCCTTGAACCCCAGTGTGCCAGACTCCCTGGCCTACCCATTCGGTTCGGCGTGTGTGTGCCCTTTCTGCAATGGAACGCTTCACCCCAGTAGTTACTATGTCCCCGAGCCCCCCAAACCCACAGCGGGTCCTGGGCCATTCCCTCGATGAGTAAGATTCTCGCACGTGTCAGATACAAATTCGTGGCTGCTGGCTCCGATGCTGACCTGCACAGCAAGGCCTGGATCCAAAACTGTTCTCCATCTTCCAAACCTCACCACATCTGAATGGTCTGCTGCTGTTCACGCCTGCATTCCTGGGACCTTGTTAGAAATACGGAGCCTCTGCCCTCCCCCCACCTCACCCAGACCCACTGAGTCAGCACCTGCCCTCTAGCCAGCTTCCCTGGGGATACACGTGCACACTGAAGTTTGAAAAACATGGGTCTGGAGGAAGCTCTGCAACAGGGACTGACTTCTCTCCGCACCTATTTCCTCTCTCAGCTCCTCTGTCGGTGCCTGGGGCTAGGGTTCCAGCAGCCTGGGAGAAGCAGGAGGGAAATGGCTATGCTGCTCTTGCTGTCTTAGCTTCCGTGAGTTGGCAGCAGCCGAGGCACCACCCGGCTGTGCTCCTTGAGCCCTGCAGCTGGGTGGGGGTGGCGAGCCTGTGGCCGGCACGCCTGGGGACCCCGCCGGTTCCTCCCGCTGCTGCCTCTCTCCTGGACAGCAGCTGGACAGCTGTTTGGGGCAGCACTGGGCGCCTGGTCCCTCCTCCCGTGTACCAACCAGAGGCAAGGGGAAAGTGTGAAATGACTTTGACCTTGGTGTTTAGTCCGACCCCTCTCACTCTGAAAGTGCCTCCACATGTTGGCCTGGTACGTTCTGAGCACTGTGGAGTTTTGGCAGAGTGGCCAATAAGTATTTTTAGTTCCTTCCTCCTTAGTGTTTGCCAGAAAACCACAGTCATTACTCATGAGCGGGGCAAGTCTCCCCCTCCCAGTCTCCGGAAGAGTCCAGGTTCGCCCTCGGATGCCCGCCGAGGGGCTGCCGCCCTGGGTTTTGGAGCCGTGTCTGAGCTCAGCGTGGTGGTAACACCTACCACACCTCACTGCGCTGTGTTCTTTTTATAGACTAAGCCCTAGGCTTTTTTAGAAAATTAATTTTTAAAATTGTAGTCAAATACATGTAACATAAACGCTCCCATTCTAACCATTTTTAAGTGCCCCGTTCAGGGGCATCAAGCACACTCACATCGTGGTGGGGCCGTCACCACCGTCCTTTCTCAGAAGTCTTCCATCTTCCCAAACTGCAGCCCTGTCCCGTTAAACACTGACCCGCACCTCCCCGCACCCAGGTCCTGGCACCGCCGCTCCGCACCCGTCTTCATCAATTTGACTCCTCTATGTCTGTCACATGCGTGGGCTCATCCGGTAGCTGTCCTTTGCATCTGGCACGTTTCACTTAGCCGGATGGGTTCAAGGTTTCATCCTAAGCTTTTTTTTTTTTTAAACCACTCCTCTAATTGAGAAAAGTAACGATAAATTGAAGTACAAGTCCGTCTTCTGTTTTAGGCAGGTCGTTTGCAATTCGTTCTGGAGCACGTCTGTCTGCTAAGGCACAGCAGCACTTGCTCTCAAAAAAGGGCTAGCCGATGAGGAGTGGGCCAGGGCCAGACCACCCCTCAGCTCCTTCGCGGGAATAGTCTGGGGGAGCTGGCTTGGCACCGGCAGCCGGAGAGTGAAGTCCACAGGATTAGGGCTTAGACATCTTTCCACAAATGCCAAGATGCCAATTCCCTCTGCCACGGGGAGAATGCCTGCATCCTCAGCATCTTCCATTCTGGTTCCCTGTGTGGATCTTAGTTTTAATGGCAGTACCTTCCGGACCACAAGGGACAGAGGCTCCCTCCGAAAATCCTCGCCAGTGGTGGGGGGATAATGGCCCTAAGGATCTAGTTCAGTAAACACAGGATTCTTTTGTGATGCACTTTCCAAATGAAGCGCACACTTTGGGATTAATTAAACTCTTTTCTAGCTGCCTGCCAGTGTAACCTTTCTTTTATGCTTCTTAGGGGGCACCCGGTGTAAAAAGTCAAATCTATTACGTTCATGACTTGGAGGGAAAGATCTGGGACAAAATTACCTTGCGCGCTGTTTTCCGAACATTTTTTTTCCTGAGTATCGGATCAAACGGAGAGCTCTGTGAGCTGTGTGTCTGCTGAACAACAGAGTCAGCGCAGTGATTTGGAATCGAGGCCGCGGAGACCACCGAGGGCCGTGGGAACCCCGCTTTCCCGGCCCACTTGCGGGAACATTAAAGAGGCGTGTGAGCGCTGAGTGCTGACTGCTCACGCTGCAGCTCACATTCTCGTTCCGATCTTGCTGAGATTTTGAGTGCCTGACATTTAATTAATTTTACAGTTAATTCCTCGCACCGTGCCTTTTCTGACAGTGTCATTGTCTGATCCCTCCGCTGGTTGGCAAAAACTCTGTATCAGCCATTACCCCCGCCCCAGCCCAGACAGGGTCATCTGGCCACAGCGGGAGACAGCGTGGAGCTGAGACAAGATTTCAGAGTGAGGACAGTTTCCTGGAAGAAGCTCGGTCCAGAAGCTCCATCTCTGTGTCCCACGCATCCCTTTTAAAGCTCCCCTTTCTCTGGCCTTGATCTCTAGGAGCTTTGAAGAAAATGCTTGTATTTTTAAGATAGATAATTAAAAAAAACTTTTATGTCAGAGTAACACACACACAGAGCAACAAATAAGAAAGCAGAAAACAGGGAATGTTATGAAGGAGCAGTCCTACGCCGGCCCTCTGCTAAAGTGACTGGTGCTGTTCCTCACTTGAATTCTTCTGGAACATCCTCTGAGAGGCCATGGTTACACCCCATGGTTTGGTTATTGTTTGGTTTATCAGTTTTGGGCACTATCTTCTGACTTCTAAGTGGAAAGGTAAGGGTTTTTTTTTTCGCTCACATACCCCAACCTTCCCACTTTGCCCATGTTAGAAATAAAGGAAACCTTTAAAACGGAGGGAGGAAGCCCTGAAGGGGGCGCCCTCACCCACTGCCCCGCAGACCCCAAACAGGGCAGACAGTAGGGAAGAGCTTCTCCTTGCTCCGCAAACCCCACCCCCACCTCCATCAGTCATCGCCTGAACCCCTTCAGCCTGCAGCCTGCTGTTTGGACTGGTGGCGACGGCCCAGCCAATGAGAAACTGCTGCTCAGCCGAGGGAAGCCCCTACCACCCCGGACTGTTTGAAACAGCCCCTCCTGAAATGGTGCAGGGACCAAGAAGCATAATCGGCAGACGAAACAGACAGGGGGAGGTTAAGAATAGTGTAGGAAACAGAGAAGCCAAAGAACTTACATACACGACCCATGGACATAAAACGGCGGCGGGGGGGGGGTTGCTAGAGGGAATGGGGGTACTGGGTGGAGAGGGGAAAAGGGAAAAAAGTTGAGATAACTGTAACAGCATAATCAATAAAATATACTTACAGAAAAAGAAACTGTCCCTCCTTACTTCTTTTTGTCTGTAAAAGCCGGCCCCTCTCCGCTGTTCCTCAGACTTGCTTATGGTTCCCCATAGCTTCCCTTGTCCCAAATTGCAATTCCTGTGTTATTCCCAAATAAACCCATTTTTCTGGCAAAAAAAAAATGTGACTTGTTTTTAGATGTCAATACCCTGTTTTCTCTTTTCCTTTTTACAACTGCTTTACGGAGCTGGAATTCACATACCATAAATTCCCCGTTAGTGTGTATCTTCAGTGATTTTCTAGTGCATTCACAGAATCGTGTAGCTGTGTCTAAATCCAGTGAGCACCATTCTCTAAACCCCAAGTATTTTCTCAACGCCACCCCCTAAAGAAACCCCACACCCGTTAGCAGTCAGTCCTCACTCTTCCTTCCTCCCAGCCTCTGGCAACTGCCCATTTCCTTACATCTTCTCCAGCACTATTTGTCTTTTTTTTTTTTCAAAATAGTCATTCTAGTCAATGTGAAGTGGTTCCTGACCGTGGTTTTGACTTGCGTTTCCCTAGCTACTAATGAGTTTGAGCATCTTTTCATGACCTTATTGGTCACTTACAGATTTCTTTGGAGAAATGTCTATATAAGTCTTTTGTCTTTTTCAGTTAGATTGCTTGTTAATTATTGAGGTATAAGAGGTCTTTATATATTCTAATGTTTAGATCTAGATACCAGGATACATTTTAAGTTATATATGAGTTCTTTATATATTCTAGATACTAAAATATATTTTAAAATAATTATAAATATTTTCTCCCCTTCTATGGATTTTCACTTCACTTTCTTGATGGTGTCCTTTGGATCATGTTTTAGATTTTGACAAATTCTAATTACTTTTTCTTTTGTTGTTTATGCTTTTGGTATTATGTCTAAGAAATCATTGCCTAGTCCAAGGTCATGAAGATTTATTCCTATGTTTTCTTTTTTATAGGTTTATATAGTTTTAGCTCTTGCATTTAGGTCTCTGATAGAGATTATATTGAATCTGTGAACAAATTTGGGGAGTTTCCACCTTAATAATATTAAGACTTCCAGTCAATGAATGTGGATTCCATTTATTTAAGTCTTTTTAATTTTTTTCCAACGATATTTTGTATTTTTCAGTTTTTGATATTGATGTAAATGGAATTGTTTTCTCAATTTCATTTTTAGATTGCTCATTGCCAGTGTATAAAATATAATTGATTTTTATATATTGATTTTATATCCTTCAGCCTTGTTGAACTCATTTATTTGTTCTGATGATGTATCTGTACGAGTGTATTCTTTAGGATTTCCCAAGATGGTGCCATCTGTGAAAATAAAAAAATGGTGTTACTTTTTCTCTCCCAATTTAGATATCTTTTTTTTCTTGCTTAATTGCCTTGGCTAGAAGTTCCAGTACAACGCGGACCGGAAGTGGTGAGAGTGGATATCTTTGTCTTACTGCTGATCTTAGGGGAGATGTTCAGTCTTTCACCATGAAGTCAATGTTAACTGCGGACCTTTATCAGGCTGAGGAAGTCCCCTTGTATTCCTAACTCGTTAGGTACTGGTGATGTAAAAGAATATTGAATTTTGTCAAATGCTTTTCTGTGTGTATTATGATGATTATGTAGTTTTTGTCTTTTATTCTATTAATATGATATATTACATTAATTTTTCACATGTTAAACCAACATTGCATTCCTGGGATAAATCCTACTTAGTCATATAATGCTTTTTGATTACGTGAATCATTCTCAAGGTGGCCTTTTCTTCACATCTTCAGTTAGAGGAGTTCTGTTCAGCTAGTCTTTACGTGGTTCTCAAGGGTGGCTGTTCCAGAATTTAGTGGTAATTTGGATGTGGTTGTGGGAGGAGGTGAGCACAGTGTTTACCTACTCTGCCATTTTGACCAGAAGTCCATATAATCCTTTCCATATGTTGCTGGATTTGATTTACTATTATTTTGTTTAGGATTTTTTCCCTCTCTAGTCAAAAGGGGTATCAGGCCCTGGCTGGTGCAGCTTAGTGGATTAAGCGCGGGCCTGTGAACCAAGAGATCGCAGTTCAACTCCCAGTCAGGGCACATGCCTGGGTTGCAGGCCAGTTCCCAGCAGGGAATGCACAGGAAGCAACCACACATTGATATTTCTCTCCCTCTCTCCTTCCCTTCCCCTCTAAAGATAAATAAATAAAATCTTTTTTAAAAAAGGGATATCAGTATGTGATTCTTTTTTCAGTGATGTTTTAAATCAGTTTCAGTACCAGGGAATGCTGGCCTCAGAGTGAGTTGGAAAGTGTTTACTCTTGCTTTATTTTTTAAGAGGGGTTTGTGAAGGATTGGTATTAATTCTTCTTTAAATATTTGGTAGAATTCACCAGCAAAGCCATCTAAGCCTGGGCTTTTGTGTGTGTGTTAGGGAAGGGGAGTTTTTGATTACTAATTCAATGTCTTTACTTGTTATAGGTCTATTCATGTTTTCTCTTTTTTAAATAATTTTTTATTGTTGTTTGAATACAGCTGTCTCCATATTCCTACACCTACCTCCCGCCCTTTCTTTTTAAGTCTGTCTATGAGTTTTCATTTTTCTTTTCATTTTCTGATATTTACATTATTTTAAATTCTTCTATCAGTCAGTTTTCTAACTTTAAATATGGGCTTATCTCTTGACTTTTTTGAACACCAATTATCCATGATTTCCTTTGTTCTTCACTTTGTCAGGGAAGGCGATACACACTCCATCTTTCTGCCTGCTGCTCTCGTGATAGTGTCTGCTGTTTACACTGTCGTGACTTCACGGTTGGCGACATTTGTTTTCTATCTTGACAACACAAACCAGTCTTGGGCGCTACATGTGCAGTTCAAATCGAAAAGTTAAAAACCAATAAATGGCTTTAGATTATAATGACATCATCAGAAGTGACTCACACCTGATCCAAGAGCAAACTGTGGTATTTTTCCAAATGCAAAAAAACAACAAAAAATTATCTTACATCGATCCCTTAAAATGGTACACATTTTGTTTGCTTTGTATTTGGACCATTATTTCTTATATACTTTTCATTGTTTTGCCTGGAGAGGGTCTAATTGGCTTTTTTTTCTCCTCCTTCTCCTTCTCCTTTTGTGTGTGTGTGACTTGCCTTAATCCTATTTCTGTTCTTTTTCAAGCTCTCCATTTTGCCATCTATTTTCACCAGAGCACTTTCTCCTGGAGTTCTCTGCTTTCCTGCTTGAGACCGGATGCTTTCCTGCTAGATTCCAGCGGCTTTTGAAAGTGAGTCTCCCCGTGCCACCACTAACCACTGAGCTTCACCACTATCTCCTTGGAGAGGTCATCTCAGCTCCTCTGAGAGCTGACTTCCCTCCTCCCTAGTTTGTCTCTTTCTGAATCATTTCTTCTTCGGGTTTTTCCTCCCGTCATCATGGAACTTTGCTCTACTGCAGTTTTCCCATCTCTAAAAGGAAACGTCTCGATCCTTCCAGAATATAACTTCAGCAGAATTTCAAAGAAGGCAGTAAGTGTCTATTGAAAATCTGCCTCCCAGTGCCCAGGAGGAAGAGGTGTGACACAAAATCAAGGAATTGATTTCATTGTTAATTTCTTGTGACTTTCCCCTGGTTTTGACTAATTATCCGTCCTGCAGGCTAGATTAACTTTTGAATTTAATATCATTGTATAGCATTCAATCAGGAAAAGGAATAATCAAGGTTAAAATTGTTATAGAATTAAGTCACAGGGCTTCCTTTCCTCTTCAAAGGGAGATGTTAAGAGTTTACTTCTTTAACATTAAAATTAATCCAAATATTGATAAGCCTATCAGCAAGTTTTTGAGGAAGATAATTTAATGCACAATCTTTGCTGAGCACTTATGAAGCATAAGGGCTGCCTGTGTGAATGGGCAGAATTTGTATTTGAGTCAAGTGCTTCATTGGAAATGTTTTGGTTAACCTCAACACATTTTTTTTAAAAGGGGAAAATAAATTGGATGTGCAAATCATCTTTGCAAGAAGAGGGAAAAATCATTTTATTATAAGCAGTAAATCAAGAAATCAAGCTTTTACGACCATGAGCTTTAGGGCCAGGCTGAGTAGATGCTTAGATTCTGACGGATCTCACGGTGCCTCGCTTCAAATTACGCAGCAAATGACGGCGATTCAAGTTTTTAAATTTGCGTGAAAAGTTGAGGCCAGACCTGTATTCGGGTAAATTGAAGGATGTCAAAATCACATAAAAACTAAGATGTTCGGCATCACATGCGAAGTGTAAGATTTGTAAGAAGTCCTTTTTGCCTTCATCAACACAAACCTTTGGACCAATGCGAGGTCAGATGTGCAGGTAAGGACAAGAAAAATTGCCAGCTCATAAAAAAATGTTTTACTCACCCACTGTTCCCTCACGCAGTAAGTAAATAAGCAGGAAAACCTTGTCTTTGAGCACCTTCCCAGCCAAAATAGTTAATTGTTCTAGGCAAGTGGACTCGTGGCTGTTTGTGAAGCAGAGTTAAACAGATGCCATCCCAAAGATAATGCATATCTCTTAGAACTTGAAATTGACACACCACAGGTTTCCCCTCTTAATTTATAGTGCAATAAAGGCAGTAATAAATGCAGGTGCACTCCACCCTTGCAAAGAGTTACCATTTTTATGATTTGGACCCGTTCACACTCCTGGTTTTACCCTCACACTGTCCCGGGCTCAAGTATTTAATATTTAACAATCTGTATCTATAAATAATAGATGCGCCCATCTTCACAACTGAAGATCAGCAGCTGATTTTATTGTTGACAAGAGTGATAATGTTCTCTCACCTCCTTAACTTTTTATGTGACTGTTAATTTCCCCTTTGTGGCTGGGAGTTGAGGGAGGGGTTTGGGTCATTCTGGAGAGAAATGGGCTGTAATAATCCAATTGGAACCGAGCACCAGGAGAAGCTTGGGTAACTACCACCATTTCAGCAGTTTGAGGTCACAGACTCATGCTAATGCTGGCGCTGGAACGCACCGGCAACCATCCACCGCCTTCCCCCTGCTGTGAGGCAACTGCAAGTCTCCGTCCAGCAAACACCCGGCTCAGGCCTGCTAACTGCAGAGAAGACCCTTCGGAGGAGTTGTTGGTGATGGGCATGGGCCAAGGTCATCTGGTTAACATTGGAGGAATGGATGAAATTCAATTCAACTCAATAAACGATCAGACGCGCTTGAGAAACAGGGTCCTGGGTCTCATGAAGTTTAGACCATAGATTTCCCCTGATGCAAATCCTACAAATGGACTTCAACTATAGTTACGTGTGTGTGTGTATGTGTACATATATTTAATCCTCACCCGAGCATACGTTTATTGATTTTAGAGAGAGAGGAAAGGAGGGAGAGAAGGGGAGAGAGAGAGAGAGAGAGAGAGAGAGAGAGAGAAACATCGATTTGAGAGAGAAACATTGATCAGTTGCCTCCAGTACGCACTCCGACCAGGGATTGAAACCACAGCCTAGGTATGTGTCCTGATTAGGAATTAAATCCACAACCTTTTGGTGCGCAGGTCGACGCTCCAACCGACTCCCACCGTCCCACGCACCCAGAAAGGAGTTCTCCACCCCCTTTCCCTGCTTTGTTGCCTCTGGAGCACCTGTTTATGTGTTTTCTCTTTTGTTGTCCATCTCCTCAGCTCTCTAAGGGCAGGACCTGGTCTCTGTGCTTTCCCACCACATCCTCAGGGCCACACCCGTGCCTGGGATCAGCGGATGAATGAATAGGCCACCGCCGTGCTCTGGGACGGCTCTGCCCCTCAGGCTGGCGAGGCGCACCCTGGTCAGCCCTCCCTTGTGGAGCTGCCCAGTGTCCTTACATGAAAGCATCTCTTCTTTGTTCTCCTGCACGCTAGTATGGCATTTGTTGGAATACTCACAGTGCGACTGCTCGGTTACTGACATGGTTAATTGCATGTGTCAACCTGACTGGGCCACGGAACGCCCAGACTAAACACTGGTTCCGGGGGGTGCGTGTGAGCGAAGGTGGCGTTTGAATCGGTGGACTCAGTAAAATCGATGTGTGTGGGTGAGCGTTGTCCAGTCCACTGAGGACCCAAACTGACAAAAGGCGGAGGAAGGAAGAATTCACCCCCTTTTGCTCCCGGCCTGTCTGCTCCAGTGGGGGCGTCTCATCTCATCCTCTCCAGCCACCCGGCGCTCTGCTCCTCGGGCCTTTGGACTCGGACCGAATCAAATCGCCAGCGTTCCTGGGCTCTGGAGGGGGCAGTGTTTCTGGGAGGTCGGTGAACAAACAAAGGTAGCTGAGTGAGTGGAGCCGAGTCTTCGGAATTTGCATAAAGCATTTCCCCTCACAAATCATGAGCCTATTGACAGTGGCTCTCGTGTGACCCACCCTTTACTCAAAAGGAAATGCGTGAGAGGCACGCATTTCTTTCTCGCTTTCTGAAGCCAGAATGAGGGCAGCCTCGTTTATTAGTTTAGCACGGTGGGTTAAATAGGCTTTGTAAACCAGGACGTAGCGTAGAAAAAAGTGAACAGACAGAATGTGTCTCCCCTGAAGTCTGCGGAGCGTGCCTGTTTAATTCCTACAACCTCAGACAAGGCGGGGCACGGACACTTTCAAACGAGAAGGGCGGGCCAGCCAAAGAGCCAGTAGCAACTGCTGTGCCTTCCATTCTAGGGTATCGTGCATTCTCACAAAAACTTCGACGGGTGCTCTCTGACATTCATAACAACCCGTGACCTGCCACGGCAGGTATTGTGCACATTTTCAGATGAGGACATCGAAGCGCACAGAAGCTGTGTGACTTTGGCAGAGGCAGGACAAGAATCCAGGCTACGGGTCCAGCTCCTTCCATCCCAGCTGAAAGGTGCGTGCTCCCAGGGCCCTGCGCGTGCAGGTGGGCACCTGAGGGTGGGCACCTCTGGAAATGTGGCACCCTGGGCATCTCTCTTGCCTCCCCGTCATCCTGGCTCTGGGACTGGGCGTGCACAAAGCCTGCTGCTTTTGGGGTGTGGCATGCTGGGAGGGAGAGGGTTGTGTGCACTTGAATGTCATCATTTTGGGCCCTGGTGGTTCCTCGACATTGCCCTTCCATGGGGCAGAGTCTCTTTGTTCCTTATGCTCAAGCCCCTGCCCCACCCTGTGCCCAGGATAGGACTCAGTTTGTCCCCCGAGAAGGCAGAGTTCTGACAGAAGCGTCTCTCCCCCTTTCCAGAGCCTGTCATCATAATGCAGGATGATTCTCACCAGGAGAAAGTGGCCTCTGAGGAGTGGTGTAGAAGTGGCAATTCTTCCTGCTCTTGACACAGACCGCTGTGTTCATGGGAATATGCAGCCTCTCTCCACGATGCAGGGTTTCCAGCTCCGGGAGGCGGGGAATAGCCTGGTGACCTGTCTCATCAGGCTGGTAAGAAAATCTATGCCCACTCAGTGCTGACTCAGCACCCACGCTCACGTGGAATTCCTGGCGCAGCCTTTCCCTTCGAATCCCGGGGACAGAGCCACAAACGGCAAGATGGTCACGTTGGATGGATGGGCCACCGGCCTGTGGGACGGTAGGCAGGAATAATTCTTTTTTTTTTAATTTATTTTTTTATTTTGGTTTGTTAGGGCAGGAATAATTCCATGAGGTTCTGCACACACTCTGTCAGCCTGTCTTGTTAAGCGCACAGCTGGACTGCTGTAAGGACTCAGAGTTTTATTACAAAAGAGAAAAAGGACTGAGTTCTTGGGCATTTGAACTGGAAGGCGGGCTAGTGCAGAAGA
The DNA here is from genome assembly GCA_028533065.1 of Trachops cirrhosus. Taxonomy (NCBI): domain Eukaryota; kingdom Metazoa; phylum Chordata; class Mammalia; order Chiroptera; family Phyllostomidae; genus Trachops; species Trachops cirrhosus. The sequence goes on from CM052542.1 coordinate 2,699,025, forward strand.
GGGTCCCCGATCCCCATCTGGACAGAGAGCCGTGAAAAGACCCTATGCTAAAAGAGCAGTTGGTTTCATCTGGATCCACAAACATTGAGAAAGCGAGCCTTGGGTTGGACGAGTGTCTGACAAACAACACTCGGAGTTTTTACCAAGGTTTGCTGAGGCGCTCTGTAACGGGCACAGAGGAAAAGGGTTTCAACATCGACATTCTGACGTTAGAAATCGTGAGTCATTCGGTTGTGTTATGCCTGCCAGGCCATTGGCCGAGTCTGCCTGTAACTGGTTGAGAGCCCACGACAGGATGCTTGGATGTGGTCCCTGAAGCTTACGTGTGTGCATATTAAATAAGCAGAGGTGCCCTGGCCGGGTGGCTCGGTTGGTTGGAGCATCATCCCCGTACACTAAAAGGTTGTGGGTTTGATCCCCCGTCAGGGCACATGCCTAGGTGGCAGGTTTGATCCCCAGTCTGGGTGCGTACGGGAGGCAATCTATCGATGTTTCTTTCCTATCAGTGTTTCTCTCTCTCTCTCTCTCTCCCCTCCTTCCTCTCTAAAAATTAATAAACACATCCTCAGGTGAGGGTTAAAAAAGAGCAGAGCCAATGTGTAAGTTAAGACATCTCCGGACAGGGAGCCTGGAAGGTAAAGGCATCCGAAAGTGCCTTTGCACCCAGCCCTCCGACTGGCGTTTACCCCTCCCGGCGGGTGTGGGCACTGTGGATCTGGAGCAGCCAAACCGAAGTGTGTGTGGGACTCACCCGGAGGATTTGTTCAAACCCAGATCGCGGGTCTCTCCTCCAGGAGTTGCTGATTCGGTGGGTCTGGAGTGGGACCCTCGGACACACACCAGTAACAGTTTCCCAGACACATTCACGCAGCTGACTTAGGGACCCCAGTGAGAACCAGTGACCTAGAGGCACATCCCGCCTGAGCCGAGTGTGCGTCCCTCGCTCTGGGACTCCCCCACTGTGACGTATCTGACTCCTCAATATTCCGGGTGTAGGCGGGTGTTTACCGAACTGTCCACATTTAACGAAGAAAAGCTGAGGTCCAGCCTTCACTCTTTCCTGGCACCTAAACCACATTGACACTGAGTTTGATAATCAAGAAACGACAGAGCTGTGTCATGGCTGCATCTGGTTCTGTAATAAAAGGGACTGGCTGCGAGACTATCAATACTCACCAGGTTTATTCTGCGTGAACCAATGGCGGAATACCAGGGAGGTAAATTCTTAGTTCTGAGCTTTGTGACATGAGGACTGGCCCAGAGGACAGTGTGGCCTCCGGGGCGAGCTTCATCCTCCCCTCCCAATACGCTTTCCTTCTTGGGATCATTCTTCACTCTTCCCTCTTTCCTGCTCTCCGCATGCAACCCACCGGCAGGTCCTGACTGCTCTGCCTTCAAAGTCCATCCGCAGCCTGACTCCTTGCCACGCACCGCCACTACTCTCACTCTGGTACAACCACCAGCACCTCTTGCCATGATGGTGCAATGGCTTTGTAACTGGTGTCCCTGCTTGTCCCCTTGCCACCCCCGTGCACTGTGGTCAGACTGACGATTCCAGTCCTGTCCCGTCTGCTGGCTTCCCATCGAACTGAGAGTGAGAGCTAAAGTCCTCACCGGACCCGCTGGCTCCGTCCTTGGCACTCAGCACCACTCCCGCTGAGTTCTGCTGTGCTCACTCAGCTGCAACGCTGTAGCCTCTTGCTCTTCCCCCAGGCCGCAAGGAAGCGCTTGCCTCAGGGCCTTTGCATTGCTCTTTCCTCTGCTCTTCCCCAGAAACCCCTGTCCCTGCTTCAGCCTTTGCTCAGACATCAGACTACGCTTCCCTGCCTTCCCCGACTGCCTTTTCGGAAACCGCAATTCCACCCCTCACTCTCGCTCCCTTCACCCCCATTTCCTGCCTTATTTTTTCCCCACAGCACTCACCGCTATCTGACCTATGTGTTTAACTTTTAAACTTTATTATCTATCTCCCACTACTTTTGTGAATGTGAAAATCCACAAGGATGGGAATTTCCATCCTTTTTGCTTGCAGGGCCTGCCACCTGGTAGGTGCTAATAAATGTTCGTTGAGTGAATTCCAGTGTCAAGTGCAAGGGTAGGAAGGCCAAGGAACGAGAGCCTTGGGGGCGCCACAACGCGGGGGTGGGGGTGTGGAGAGGATGGGAGGTCAGGTCCGCACATCGGAGCTGATGGAAAGCACACTGAACTTGTTGGGCTCGGCAGCAAAGACGCTCCTACTTTCTCCTTTTCCCTCCTCTTCTCCGGGTTAGGTGCTGGCTCTGCTTGTCTTGTTTCCAACAAGCGTGGGGCTGGCAGGCGGCAGGGGCAACTGCAAGTCCCTCCTGGGTCTTGTGTTTGAAAGCCTAAGGCCACAGGAAACGGAAGAATATTCACAATGGAGGAGAGAGGGAGAAGCAGGGAGGCTTGGAAGAAGCAAGAGGGCCCCATGGGAGTGGCCTGGGGTGCCTCGCCTTCATGTCTGGGCAGCGGCACTGATCCTGGGACCCAGGCCTGACTAAGGGGTGGCTGAAAAGTGGCTCCCCACCTGTCAGCTGCCACCCCACCTTTCTCCTACCTTCTGCAGCCACCTGTGTCAGAGTCATCCCTTCTTACCGCCTCCCCTTTCTTCTGTCGTTCCTGAACCGCCTGGAGTTTGGCTCCCGCCCTTTCTCCTCATAGAAACTGTGGCCATCCAATCCCTAGTAATTTCTGGTTGGATTCCCAGACATCTAATTTGATTTTTCAAAAAATAAAAAAGGGGGCCCTGGCTGGTGTAGCTCAGTGGATTGAGTGCCCACCTTCGAGCCAAAGTTTGCCGGTTTGATTCCCAGTCACGGCACATCCTGGGTTGGGGGCCAGATCCCCAGTTAGGGGTGCATGAGAAGCAACCACACATTGATGTTTCTCTCCCTCTCTTTCTCCCTTCCTTCCCCTCCCTCTAAAAAGAAAATAAATAAAGTCTTTTTTAAAAGTGGTGGTAAAAGATACATAACACAACATTTGCCATTTTAACCATTTTTAAGTGTACGGTCAGGTGTCATTCAGGACATTCACGTTGTTGTGCAACCACCCCTGTCCGTCGTCTCCCAAACTGAGCCTCTGTCCCCGTTGGACTCTAACTCCCCATGGCTCCGCCCCCGACCCCGGCATCCACCATTCCACTTCCTGTCTCTCTGAGTTTGAGTACTCTGGGCTCGCGAGTGGAATCATACAGCGCTTGTCCTTTTGCGACTGGCTGATGTGGAACTCAGCATAATGCCTTCAAGGGTGTAGACCTCGTTGGGCATTGTCAGGAGTCCATTTGTCTGTACAGACGAATAGCATTCCATCGCCTGGGTAGACCGCATCGTGCAGTTCATTCATCCATCGATGGGCACGTGGGTCCTTGCACCTTGTGGCCATCGTGAGCAGTGCTGCTGTGAACACAGGTGCACAAACGTCTGTCGGGGTCCCTGCTTTTAGACCTTTCGAGTGCACATCTGGGAGTAGTATTGCTGGATCAAATGGTGCATTTATGTTGAACTTGGAGGGATCATCACAGCACCGGTTTACATTCCCATTAGCGATGCGCAAGGGTCCAGTTCTCCCACATACTTGCCAACACTTGTTATTCTAGGTTTTCTTTTCTCTTTCTATTCCAGTGGGTATGAAGTGCTTCTAACTTAACTTGCTTGTGGCATTTGACTCTGTGGACACTTCCTTCTCCTCGACATTCCACATTCTCTCTCTCTCCCTCTCCCTCTCTCTCTTTTTTACTTTTCTGATCTTTTCCCCCTCCCTGTCCCACCACCTCACTGATGTTAGCAATGCCCAGGGCTGCATCCGAGGTCTCTCACTCATACACTCGTATACTCTGTACACACCCAGGTACTCCACACACTCATGCACTCCATATAGTTGTGCACTCCACACACTCTTGTACTCTGTGTACTCCCATAGTGCATATGCTCGTGTATGCACACACTCAAGTACTGTGTGTGCTCACATGTCCTCCATACTTGTATACTCAGGTATCCTACATCCATATACTCCTACACCCCACATACTCATGTACCCTGCTATAACTTCGCTGATATCCTGACTTTACCTCCTGCTTGAATGGTGTGGATTCTCAAATGTATATCCCCAATCCAGACCATTTTCCTGAGTTCTGGATTTGTGCATTCAACTATCTACTAAAAACAGAAGTTAAAAAATCGAATGCTTAAGTCAGGCACTAGGATGAGTGGTTTGCAGGCACTTTGATTTTGGTCATTTGATACTCTCACCGGTCCCATTATTAATCCCATGTTGCTACCGAGGAAACTGAGGCTTAGAGAAGGAACTTGCTCAAGATCACTTTACTTCAAAGTCCATGTCTTCACCACGCCCTCGGAGGGCCAGGACCTGCTGTTCCAGACGCCTTAGGTTAAGCACTTCTCACCTGGAGTGTTTTTCTCTCTCTCTTTCTCTTTCTCTCTCTAGACTGGAATGTCTGAGGAAAGGGACAAATTTTTAATTTGACATTTTATCTAGTTCTGTACTCACAGGCCCAAATGTATACTTAGCATCAGAGTACAGGCCCAATTAGTGCTGGTTTAATAGATGAACTTGGGCGTAGACAGCCTGCACCTCGTGCTGAATTTATTCGTGACCGCCCAGTGCCAATGTCCCCGCTATACACACACACGCAGGCTTCTGCTAAAGAGATGAATGTCATTCTACTTTTGTTGACTTCCAATTACAATTTTATGATTAAATGTGATTGTAGGGGGGATCTCACAGGAGGTGAGATTAGGTGTCTTTTTTTTTTTCTGGACGAGGCAGATTGGTTAGAGACATAATCTGTTGATATCAATGAGAGAGGGAAGTTAAATGTTTAATTTCGCTATTAAGTAACTCATATTTAATAATTATTGTCCAGTCTTTTGTGTCTTTCTTCAGAAGAGCACTATCATTTGAATAATGATAATGAATACATTTTAAAATCAGGACCACTGCTTTTAAAAACAATGCATTTTACGGTACACTTACACAGTGGAATACTATTTGGCTGTAAAAAAGAAGAAAATTTTACCATTTGTGGCAGCATGGATGGACCAGGAGAGCATTATGCTAAGTGAAACAAGCCAGCCGGAGAAAGATGAATACCATAGGAGTCCACTCGTATGTGGGATCTAATGAACAAACTGGACTAATAGCAATATAGATACAGACTCAAAGAGAGGAGAGAGCAGGCTGACGGCTCTGGGAGGGGGGTGGTTAGGGATGGAGGGGTCGAGTGAAAAAGAAAAAGGACTCACGGATGGACGTGGACCACAGTGCGGGATTGGGGGGCAACGGGGATGGAGGGAGGCGTAAGAGGCGTAAGGGGGATAAACGGTGAAGGAAAAATACAAAAGAAATAAAAACAACACATTTTAAAAATATGCGTTAAAAAATCAGGAGGGATGGAAGGGTTGGCGGAAGTCTCCTCCTCACCTCTCTCTCCCAGCCCCTGGGTCTTTATTGGAGAGGTAATCCCCCTGGTATGGGTTTCCCTTGTATCATCCAAAAGCATTTATAAACGTCTCTCCCGCGTTAAAAAACAAACGGCAGCACCTCGTTGTGTGGCTGGACTTCTCACTTTGTGACACGTCTCAGCAGTCGCTGCATATCCGTACACAGAGAGCGGCCTCACGCACCTTCAGCAGGGGGCGGGGCAGCGTTGCCTGTGCTTCTCTAGCCAACCGTCTACCCGGGATGCAGGAGCACATGGGCTGCAGCAAGGGCGCACCGCGGTAGACGTTTTCAGGTGTGTTCGCATTTCACGCCGTTTTCCCACCCTGCTTCCTAACGCATCTGCTTACGAGGACAGAAAGATCAGATTTTAGAGGGATGCCGCGGAAAGGTGGACTTCGTTCACGCTGAGACGTGTGCACCTCTGCAGGCACAGCGCCCTGGTCTAGCCCAGAAACGTGCCGCTGCGGGGCCGTCGCGGTGATGTGGTGAGGCGGGCAGGGCAGGAATTGTTAAGCCCTTCTTGAGAAGGAGGTGACTAGCGCTCAGGGACGTCCAGTGACTTGCCCCAGGTGACTCCGCCTGGGGGCGCACAGCCAGGAGGGCAGGAGCACCTGTAACATGTCACGCTGCCTCTTGGGATACAGATCAAGGTCGAAAACTGGGGTCTTTGAAAGCCAAGTGCAGCAGGCTTTACGTTGTCGGGACACTCGTACAACATGTTTTGCTGAGAGTGGGGTGAAAGACTGCGAAACGTAGCCTCAGTTGTGTGGTAGGAAAGGGGACCCAGAGGTTTTCTTTCTTTTTTTTTTTAATTATTGATTTTAGAGAAAGAGGAAGGGAGAGAGGGATCAAGAGAGAGACATCGATTTGTTGTTCCACTTATTTTATGCATTCATTGGTTGACTCTTGTATGTGCCCTGACCTGGGATTGAACCTGACCTGGGACAGATCAGGATGACACCCTAACCACTGATCTACCTGGCCAGGGCCCCATGCTTTTGTTTCAACAAGAACCAGAGTACTGAGTTTCATTCATGCAAGTTGTGATCCGACTTGTGTTCCCCCACATTCGTGTGGTGAAGCCTTAACCCTGGGTGCCTTAGAATGTGACTGTATCTGGGGATGGGGCCTTGAAAGAGGTGATTGTGTTAACACGAGGTCACTAGGGTGGGCCTTCATCCAATGTGACTTATAAGAAGAGGAAATTTGGACACGGAGAGACACCGTGAATACTTGTGTTCAGAGGAAAGACCATGTGAGGACACAGAGAAAAGACGGCTGTCTACAAGCCAAGGAAAGAGGCCTCGGGAGAAACCAGCCCTGCTGACGCCTTGATCTCGGACTTGCAGCCTCCAGCACTGGAGGAAAACACGTGTCTGTTGTTTAAGCCGCCCTGTCTCTGGTGCTTTGTTATGGCAGCCTGAGCAGAGTACTGCAGTATCCTTCCAAGGGCTACTTTTAATTCTCCTCCACGTGAATTTCCTTCTGAGCACTCCTTCCTTCCTTCCTTCCTTCCTTCCTTCCTCCCTCCCTCCCTTCCTTCCTTCCTTCCCTCCTTCCTTCCTTCCTTTCTTCCTTTCTTCCTTCCACATTTACTGCACACCGGCTTGTGCCTGGTCTATTCTAGGTGCCAGGCACACAGCAGTAAATGTGACGAAGTCCCGTTGTCCTGGGAACACCATCTGACACCCCACCCAAAACGACCCGAGTGAGACCCTGCAAACATTTACCAGGGCAAAAGGGGAATGGAGAGACATCAAAAGTGAAATGACCCAAATCGTGATTTATAGATGGTTCCAAATGTTTGTTTGAGTGTTTTGTTGTTTCTTTGTTTTGCTTTTCAATAGAAGCTTCTTTTATAGATTGCTTTGCTGAACAGGGACATGTGAGACAAAGTAGCCGAGGTGGATTATAATTCTGCTTCTCGTTACGAAGGCGGGTCAGAGAGCCTGGCCCAGTCAATTTGGAGGCTGGCGGCTCTGACAGTGCTCAGAGCTATTGATTTCCTCGCATGTGTCTGATTCCAGAGACAGCCCAGGCTCAGAGAAGGGCTTGGCTTCTACCGGCACTGTTTGGAATCAGCTCTCTTCTTGGCACGGAAGACCGTAGAAGGGTAAGACCAAATGGCCAACACGTGGGCTCGCTTCTCTCCCGTCCAGCAGCCCCACCCGCTTCCCAGGCCCCTTACGCAGCCCGTTCCAGGAAGAGCGAGAGTCCCAGCGAATCCCCGCCATGGCTGGCCCGCCTCCCCAGCTTTGCTCTCGCATGTGTTCTCCAGCCTTTTCCAGGCAAGCCTGAGTGGCTCATTGCAGATACCCATCATTAACGTGCCTTTCACGCTTCTTAATTCCCTCCAGAAGTTTAACAATCATGGCAAATGCAGGCAGGGGATTCTTTCCAGAGAAAGTCATTCATCACAACTGCACCCCGACCAACCTTCGTCTCCAGTGCAGGAATTACTTCAATTGCCAATGGGAAGAGGGAGCCAACAGGTATTTTTAAAGAGGCTCTTTCCACAGGAGGATCGGAAAGAAAATATCACCTTTGAGCATTTAGTCACACACATCAAAGGAAACAACAGCTTCAATCTTCATTTGCATTGTACAGGCATTAGATGTGGTCCAGTTACACCGAGCTCCGCTTGAAAAGGCAGAAGTGCCAGTACTTTTCAAGCCTTGACGGAGACAGAGAGAAAATGCAGCCAGGCAAATAATATATCATCCTGCCAAGGCATTTTCCATTTTTAAAAGGACAGAACAATTTTACATTATTTCTGGAGCTTCTTTGCAGCAAATATCCCTTGACATTTGTTCTAGTGCCCTGGCCGGCCTGAAAGTGCTTGGCTGGTCCCAGCCTGCTGCTCCTGTGTGCCGGGGACCACATTCTGCCTTTTGGTCTCGAAGCTCCAGACGTGAGAGGGGCAAGTGGTCTGTGGTTTTTTTTTTTTTTGGAGCACAGACAGACGGAGGTCGGGTCTGCAGGAGGGGCCCGTTAAGACACCACTCCGGTGGAAAGAATATGGCGTTTCAGGTCACGTGACGATGCTAAGTAGAGGGTCAACACTAGGGCCTTAGAGCAGAACATGCAAGAGGGGCTTGAGGTTGCTCAGTGAAGTCCCAAGGAGGCCCAAGGGGGTTCAGAGGTAACAACGATGACCTGTGCACGCACTTGACGGTGATGCTTCTTGGGAAAGAAGAAAAGGGCCACCAGTTCTAGAATAATCAGCACAGGTGACTTCTAGTTAGGGAGACAAATGAGCATGTTTCTCCAGATCTGGAGAACCAAGCCGGACTGTTTGGTAAATTTCCCCAGCTGCTCTTTTGAAGTTGCTGGTCCACTCCTTGCCTGGCGCGAGGAGTTCTGTCGGGGGGGTGAGTTGAGGTTTGATTTTTTATAATCCTAAACCCTGGCTGGCCTGAAAAATCTCGGGGGTGCTGAACGATGAATTCCAACCTGCCCTGGAAGAACGTTAGTCAGCCGGCCAAAGGAAAGAGCCCAGCGCAGTGGCGGAAAGACCAAATTGACTTTATCTGTGAGTGATTATGTTCGACAAGATGAAAAAGAAAGAAATCTTTTGTCACCGAGGGAAACTGTGCTTTGAGAAATCGTTGCACGCGTCTTTGGGCTCTGCTTTACATGGTTCGAATTAAAATGAAAATCGTTCCAGCCCCCCATCCCCCCAAACCAAGAGCAGAGGAGAGAACATTTGCCTGCATTCCCTACGGCGAGTTTCAGGCATGGATCGGGAGTGCCAGGTCCAGAGCAGCGCTGTCGCTAGCGACCGAACACTCCTGTAAGAAACCCACTTTTGAAGTGCTACTGGCTACTAAATTTTATTTCTGCCTTTAAGTATGGTCACACATGCAGTGGAATTCTTTGTGGGTGGGAGAGCCAGGCAGAGGGAGCCGTCTTCCACTGTGAAAGGAAAGGAGGGCCCACGTTCCTTCGGAGAGGGGCAAAGAGCGGGTCGGTTACAACTCCTCTTCCGAGGTCACGTTTGTCTCATGCCCCCGGCATCACAGTCTGCTCAGAGCTGGAAGGAAACGTGTCGCAGCAGGAAAACGAACTGTTTCGACTAAATCTAGGGTTCAAATTTTACTGCCTTCGTTTTTTCCCTTCACTAATTAAACACAAAAATTAACTTCTTTTTTAAAAATTCTGAACTCTTTTAATATTTTAAACCATCTTCTCAGATAGCCACACAGCCAAGTCCCTCACCTTGCAGTCTTTGCCCGATTGTCAATTTCCTAATGACCTGCATCTTCTCACCACAGGTACAGAAGGTTGGTGCCTGTGCTTGGCCAATGGGGGAAGCTACCACCTGTGGGACTATGACGAATGTCTCGAAGTCAGAATCCCGCCCAGGCAGAGCCATGCGACAGCGCCCTGTGCAGGGACTGGGTTGGCCTGAATGGAGACTCAGGGCCGCCGCTCCGCATCTGTGAAGACAGCGCGGTGGGAGCGAGGTGGTGGGAAAGAGAACCGCCCCCTAGCCACTCAGACAACCAGCGTGCCCACGTTCCTAGATGACCTGCGTCTGGGTCCGGGTTTTGTAGGTGGCCGAGCAGCTCCGTCGCTGCGATCTAGAGAAAGTCAGCCTTCACACAAAGGTTTGTAAAACAAATAAATTAATTAAAAAAATGAAGTGAAATGAAATGAAATGAAATGAAATTCCCTTTCAGACAAAGGGAATTCCTAATTCCCTTTGACCTGCGCCACTTCTAATTTTTTCTATCCCTCCATGGACTGCTTTTTTGCGTTCTTTAAAATTTCTTCATTCTCTTTCCGGCCCCCATTGGAAGGCAAGAGCCCAGCGCTCTGTGCTTCCAGCCACCTGTACTTTTATTGCAGAGAGCGTTGCGGTCACCTAGTAGCTGGTCAATAAATGTTGAATGACAGTGTTAGGAAAATTGTCCAAGGTTCGGAAACGAGCAAGAGTGTCCTTCTGGCCAAGCTCTGGGTGTTGCCTGGTGGACCCTCTGGGAGGGTCTGATTGCTCAGGAGGGAGCACCTCTGACCGTCTTTCTGCGGACTCGGGAGAAGTGGGAAGCAGAGCGAGGCAAATGACGCTTACTCACATGGGCGGCTGAGGTTTGCCCTGTAGGAGAGATAACCTTAAATGTGGTACTTTATTGCCCTGTAGATAGGAACCAATTTTGCCTCTCCGAAAGCTTTCTTGCTTGCCTGGAGGTATACCTCTGTTTTTCGACTTCTCCTTTGAAGCAGTTTTAACATTTTACTGGTTCCCTCACTAATGTGAGAGCTAAAGAAACTTCTTGACACGTACTTGCTTTATATTTGTAGGAGTGTCATGATTTTTCAAAAATCCTTACCTGAGGATATGTTTACTGATGGGGGGGGGAGAGGAAGCGAGAACGAGAGAGAGAGAGAGACAGACAGACAGACAGACATTGATCAGTTGCCCCTGGTATGCACCCTGACTGGGGATTGAACCCACGACCTGGTTACATGCCCTGAATGAGGATGGAATCCACGAACTCTTGGTGTAGGAATGACACTCCAACCATCTCCGTCACCTGGCCAGGGCGGTGTCGTGATTTTTAAAGAAACTCTTTGAAAATTATGATGCAGTGAAAAAATGAATTGCATTCCCTCTCCTGGAGACCTTATCTAGCCCCATGGTTTTACATACCAGTGGATGCTGATGACCCCCACATCTGTCCCTCCAGCCATGACCTCTCCAGGCCACAGAGGTGTCTGTCTGTCCAGGTGTCTCCTCGATGTCTCCACTCGGTATCTCGTACACGTCAGAATTAGTGTGTCCTAAATGGGACTCTGGGTGCCTGTCCTAACCTTGCTCCCCTGGCTCCCCAATTTTTAAGTGGTGACACCATGAACTCAATTGCTCAGGGCAAGACCTTTGTCATCAAACCTGGTCCAGAGTATTTCTTTATTCTTTTTTTAAAAGATTTTATTTATTTGTTTTTAGAGAGGGGAAGGGAGGGAGAAGGAGAGAGAGAGAGAAACATCAATGTGTGGTTGCCTCTCATGTGGCCCCCACTGGGGACCTGGCCTGCAACCCAGGCATGTGCCCTGACTGGGAATCGAACCTGCGATGCTTTGGTTCGCAGTCCACGCTCAATTCACTGAACTATGCCAGCCAGGGCTCTTTACTCTTCACATTGGATGATTCAGCTAAACCTGAGCAATATCTCCATGTTCAAAAGACGTTCCAAATCCACCTACCTCTTCGAACCTCCTATTTGGTCTAAGACCTGCTGCCTGTTTTATAAAGAAAGTTTTTTTGCAGGGGCAGGGGAATATAGTTATGCTCATTTGTTTCCATATGGTCCCTGGTTGCCTTTGCACTGCAATGGCGCTTGTGACAGTTTCATAGTTGTGACAGGGACCACAGAGTCTGAAAAGCTTACATATTTACTATCTAGTCCTTTACCGAAGCCAATACCTGGTGTGGTGGACTGAACCATCCCCCCCTTCCTCCCGCCCAAAGATACCAGGTTATCACCCCTGGAACCTGTAAATGTTACCTTACTGGGAAAATAAGTCCTTGCCAATGGGATTAAGTAAGGGATCTTGGGGTGGGGAGAGTATCCTGGCTTATCTGGGCGGTCTCTAAATGCCATCACAAAGTCCTTCTGAGAGGAGAGGAGAGGGAGACTTGGTGCACACACACACATTCCAGAGGGTGGTGGGAAGACGGGACAGAGAGCAGCGCGCAGATGCTGGGCTTGAAGACTGATGTGGCCACAAGCCAAGGGATGCCGGCAGCCACCAGAAGCTGGAAGAGGAGAGAAATGGATTTTCCCTGGAGCCTCTGGGGAGACAGCACAGTCCTGGCAACACTTGATCCTGGCCCCAGTGAAACTGGTTTTGGATCTGGCCTCCAGGACGGTAAGACAATGCATTTCTTCCGTTTTAAGCTACTAAGGTAATTTGTTACAGCAGCCACAGGAAACGAACACACATTGTTTAAACCCCCGCCAGGTCTTGACCGCAGTAATCTCCTAGCAAGTCCCTCGGCTTCCTCTCTTGCCCCCTCGCCATCTGTTCTCTACATCCTGGCAGAGCGACCCTTTCAAACCGCAGTGAGATCATACTCCCAGCTTAGTACCCTCCACCGGCCTCTTAGGAGCCTCGGCATGAAATCCAAAGATTTCAGCATGGAATTCAAAGTCCTGGCGATCCGTCTTTAGAGTTCTCTCCGCATTCATGTCTCTTTCTGCGTGGCCTCATCGCAGAGCCCACGATACCCCAGCTGTGCCTTTGCCTCGCAGCTTTTGCATGTCCCTGTCCGCTCCTCAGCCCCCGTAACTGCGTGACCTGCTCACACTTCCTTCCGCCTCCGGGACCCCATCCTATGTGGCACAGCACCCTCCTCACTCCAGCCTCTCCACCTACTTAATCTTTCTTCAAACATTCTCTAAGCTTCCATCCTGTATTTGTTTACCATCTGCGTTTCCCGGCTCCACATCAGCGTCGTGAAGGCGGGGCTTTCCCTCTGCTTTGTTTCCTGCTGGATCCTCAACGCGTAGAACCAGTATCCGGTCCATGGTAGGCGCCCAGTAAATATCTGTTGGATGAATGCACGAGGTAAAACAGTCAAACCGTATCAAATGAAGAATAAGCCTTATTTTTATTCTGTTCCACCCCCAAAGGTCTCTATAGGTAGTAAATTTCTTGTTATTCTTGTAGAAACGTTTTCTGTGTGTACAAGGAAATCTATATGTGCAATAAACATTTCCTCTACACACACGAGAATAGCACATCGTGCGTGCGCCCCCCTTTTTGCAGGTGAACACCTAGGCTGGAGAACCTTCCACAGCAGCACACACTGATCCACCCCCCTTTGTAACGGCTGCATAATATCCCACAGCTTAATACTTAGAGAAGAAGAAACTGCTCACCTCATTTGCAATACCGAACAGCTAATGACAATGACGTGCCTCCAAGACAACACACGTTTTATTTACTCCAGGAGACGGTGGCGGGCTTTCTCTCCGGGCTCCTCACGGCCCGCACGGACGGTAGCGCCACACACCAGCGGCTTTTCCTGCGGGTGTTTTAACAGGTCGTTTTACTTTCAACAACCACACAAAGTTTCCTTGGGAGACTGAGAGTCAAAATAAAATGTGCTGCAAAACATAAAGGCAAATAAGTAAGAAGACAGAGCAAAGCTCATGAGCTCTCCAGATGATCTCACCAGCTTTTGGTGGTGGCCAGGGGCTGACCTGAGCCAACCTATCACCCCCGAGAGCCTCCTGGAGCCACCGCACCGATGTCTCTCTGGGTCCCAGGCAGCAGATGTGGTATCCTGGTCTCCTGTATCTGTCAACTTCTGAAACCAAGAAGCTCTCTGCATACCAGGAAAACTGCATCTCTTTAACCTTTTCCCTTTTTTAGAAAAATAAGCCATTTCTTTGGTCCTGAGTTCAAATTCAACAGAAAAACCTATCAGGCTGTAATACCAGAAAGCTTGAGAGAGAGGGGAGACACTCCAGTTTTGAAGGGCAAGTCCAGAAAAAAAATGGAACTGACTACTTTAGTGGGGTGTACAGGTGAGATACATCCCATCAAAGGCATTTAGCCCTCACGCCAAGGCTGCTTGGAGTTCAGGTGCACTACAGTTTTTTTATGCCATAGTTGAACAACGTGGGAAAGGTTTTATGATGGTAACTATTGTTTAAGTAATGTCTCTTGAGACCCCCATCAGGAGGAACAATGTTGTGTTGTGGGTTTTGATACCACAAGGAAAACAAAATCTCCGGAAGTGGTGTGGTGGGCTGGGGGGCCTTCTGCTGTCCATTCTGGCTTGGCTGCCCTTCAGTAAATACTGAATACATGAGAGTATTTATTCATTTCTAAATTTCAACCTATTCCTGGCCCACAAATCAGGTCTTTTATGTTCAAATGCTCTCTCATTGGAGTTGAAATTCAGCCCTATGAGGCCCACAGATCTCATTATATTAGGAGTGTCTGGCAAGACTTCCCCCTGGCACACTCAGAGTGGGCACCCTGAGATATTACAGCTGGCACAATCATGGATGGACGTGGGCGCACGCAGAGAGGAGGAAAGAAGAAGGTTTACAGGATCGTGAAAATCTCATTCTGACAAAGCTCCAGTGTTCATTACGTTTTATCTTGAAAAGGCAAGGGGATACAGGATTTCTCTGTATTATTTCTTACAACTGTATGTGAATCTACAATTATCTCAAAATACACACTTAATTAAAGAAAAGGCAAGGGGAGAAACTTTTTGGAAGTAGGACTTTGGAATATCAGTATGTTTAACAATGCAGACTTTCAAAGCTAAGGAAGGCAGACAAAGGCAGAGAGAGAATGATTCGCTTCTTCCTTGTCTCGTGTTGGGTGGAAGTAAGCCTGGTATTACCAGTTTTCCTTTAGGGAGTCTTGAAAAAAAGATTTTTTTAAAAATTTTTTATTTCTAGAGAGAGGGGAAGGGAGGGCGAAAGAGAGGAAGAGTTGCCTTCCATAAGCGCCCTGACCTGGGACCGAACCTATAACCCAAGCATGTGCCCTGACTGGGAATCGAAACAGTGACCTTTTGCTTTGCTGGATGATGCCTAAGCTATACCAGTCAGGGCCCTTTAAGGAGTCTTCAAGCCTCTGCAATGGGTTCAGTCCAAAGATTTCTTTTCTCAATCCAGCAATGTGGGACTTCACTAACTCTCCATCTATGGAAGCAAGTCCAACCACTTTTATCATCATCATCACCGGTAATAATAAACGGTCACTATCATTACTTCAGAAAGCTTATCAGGAAGCAATGCTCTTTTAAAAATGTTTGAAGTTAAAAGCTAACAATTTAGTATTCCAATTATTCACCTATTCTCATTTGTTCCTTGACAGTGGCCTCCTTCCCTTGAACAGCAGGACCCAGGGGGGCAAGGACTCAGAGTGGGGGCTGTCCTGTGTGTCTTCCCTTTGAAAGGCCCACCTCTTGTCTTCCCTCCCATGCAAAGACAAACAACAGGTATTATGGACTAAGTCTTTGGGTCTTTCTCTAATTCACAGGTGAAACCCTACCCATCACATAAGGACGGTAGTAGGAGGCAGAGCCCCTCCCACTTGAGGTCAAGTGGATGGGGCCCCGAGTGGGGATTAGTGCCCTTGTAAGAGTCGGGAGAGAGCTTGGTGCCCTTCTCTGCTCCTGGACACGTGAGGGTAACCCCGGTCTCAGACCCCCAGGCTCCAGGACTGTGGGAGACAAATCTCTGTTGCTGTGGTCACCCAGTAGAGGGTGCTTTGTTACAGCGGTGTCTCATCCTCTACCCTGTGGTTCCCAAACTCATTGATCTCAGGATCTCTTTAAACTCTTAAAAATCAGGGAGGACCCCAGAGAGCTTTTGTTTATGTGCTTTATCTATAGTTTATATACTGTATAGAAATTTAAAAATATTTATGAGTTCATTAAAAAATAATGCAGCCATTACATGTTAATATACATATTTTTAATAACTAAAAAATCTCACAACAAAATTAGTGATAAGCGTGGCACCATTTTATAGAGCTGCTAATCTTTTTAATATCTTACTCAGTAGAAGAGGGCTGGATTCTCCTGTCTTCTGCTTTCAGTCTGTTTTGATATCATATATTATGTAGCCTCTGAAAAACGTCACCATACACGCATGAGAGATTGCCATGGTATTACTAGGAAAGCAGTCTTGACCTTGGGGATTCACAGAAGGTGAGAACTGCCTCAGACTGCCCGAGTCTAAGGTGCTCTCCAAAGGTGATTTCGATGATGATGGTGATGCTTGCTGGAGGCCCCCATGACACCCGTTACCTCCTGTGTCCCCACTGCATCTTGACCTGCTGCTGTTTGTGTGGGTTAGCCCCTGCTGGGGTGCGAGCCCCTCGGAGGGAGACACAACTTCATTCACCTTCACAGCTTCAGGGTCTAACAGTGTCTAGTCTGCAGTAGGCACCAGATACAATTATTTTTAAAGTTAAATACACATTTTAATTATAACAGCCGTAGTTATAGTATGACTGTATTACAAAAATAGAGACAATTAAAAAAAACCCCACTCATAATCGCCCAGAGGATGTACTATTTTATATCAGTCTTTTTAACAAAATGCTGTATTTTAAGACCTAGAGTCATATCGTAGACAGTAACTGAACACCATGAGTTTGAACACCTTTTTCTCCCCACCTAGCAATAGGTATGCTTTTCTTTCTGTTCTGATGCCTGCAGCTAGCATAATGTTTCATTGTGGGGATATCACACAGTTTACTTACTAAATATCCAACATTAGCACGTTTGGGATGCTTTCAGTTTTTTTTGTTGTAATAAATACAGTGGTCCTGTGAAGAATACCTTCACACATATAGCTTTTTTGGCATTTAGTGTTATTTCCTTAAAATAGATTCCCAGAAGTAAGATTACTGGGTCAAAGGATGCAGACATTTTTTATGGCTTTTAATACATACTGTAAAATTGCTTTTCAAAAGGTTATACTAATTTTCATTGCCACCAGCACTTTTAAGAATATGTTTCACCACACAAATTGTCGACACAGGTGCTATTAAGAATGCTAATCGATAAAATATTGTACCCTAGTTGTTAAAATTTTGTATATTCTCAGGCTCATAAAATTAAAGTTTCTTGAAGAATGAGTGTGTTGTACAAGACATTCTTTCAGAACATCTTCATTTCTGGAAAACTTAAGAAATTTTTGCTTGTGAACACTAGAAAAAAAGAACACATGTTGAGATTGGCACAAAATTCACTTTGACAGCCAATCTTGATGCCAGAACACTTCGGCGAGGACCTTTTGCTGATTCTGCTAGGTGTCATCCACGGCAGCAAAGGGAAAAAAATGTAAAGGAATGAAACGTTCTCAGTGCAAACCACACGAGATCCACAGAAGGGTCGGAGCTCTGCTTTTCATTCAACTTTTCTTCTTTTCTTTAAACTTTGAGGTTTCAGCCCTCTCCTTTGTTTCCGGTATCACCTGCCCACGTGCACAATTCCTGAATTTCTCTAGGAGGGAGCATTTCATCTTTGCCATCGCATCTGGCTTTAGGCTTCTCTGTACAGTGTGTGCTGGTCCACCTAGTGTGGATGGATTTCCAGAAAAGCTGCAGCCGTGTCTGTCCCCCATAGGATGGATCCTCCCTAATCTGTTTTTGGGCTCTATCTTCTCCACTGTCACCTAGTTGGTCTCCCCACCTCCCACGGAGCGCTAGTGAAGTGGACGCTGTAATATTTGTTTGGAAAAGCCACGAATATGAGCCTAGGATTGAAGGAAACTTGGCCCGCTTAGCCCTCCGAGCAGGCGCGCCGAGGTTTATCTTTTTTCTAAGATTTTGTTCAGCGGCCTCACCCTGGGACAGGCATTTATGAGTCATCGGCTCTGTGGGTCACATGGCCAACGTGACCAAAATAAAGTTTCAGTATTTTAAGCAGCTAGAAAAGGGGACAACGGAGCACACCAGGGGTGGGGAGCAGAAGGCGGGCACCGGCCGGCACCGGTTGGGTCGGGTACCGGCGAGTGGGGCTGCGGCGTCACCGGCCGAGGGGGCGGGGTGCCGGTTAACTGGGAGGAGGGGAAGGGGCGGGTCCTGGTGGGAGGCGCGCCCCTCCCCCCACGGCTGGTAGCGACGCCAGGACTCCCGGGCTGATCGGCTCGAGAGAGGGGCGCCCGGCTGACCTCCGCCCCGAAGCCCCTTGGTCTCTGCTGTCCCCTGGCTGCGACGGACTGCGAGAACCCGGAGAGCCTGCCGCGTTCTCCAGGGCCATCGGGACCCCACGCGCCAGCAGCGGCTTCCCCGGGAACGTCCTTCAGCCCCGGGAGCACGCGGGAAAAGCCCCGGCGCACCAATGAACAAGCGCCTTCCTCGTGACGGTCACGCTCGGGGGCGGGGCTTCTCTTCGCCGCTCCCAAGTTCCGGGAACCCCCTTTGATTGGTCTGGACGGCCTGGGAAACACTGTAGTAGCGCCCAATCAAAACGCCACGTCTCGGCCTCGAGGAAATATTCAGTGTGGAACCCTTTCTGATTGGGCAGTCCCTTCGGGCTCTGGCTACTGGGAAGCTTTGTTTAGGTCTGGAAGGCGGGCTTTCCTCAGAGTGGGTGGGGAGGGGGCGTTGACCCTTGACCAATCCTTTCATTCCGTTGGGTGGTGACTAGCCAATGGGCCAGATGAATAGGACGCTCCTCCCGGAGAGTAGTGAGACCCCCGGTGAGGGGCGATTGGTGGTGGGAGCGATGAGTGGCAGCTGAACAGCCCAACGGGCGCAGTGCGTGGGCCGCGGGGCGGGGCCAGGGCGGGTGCGCGGCGGCGGCGGGGTGGCTGGGCCGGCGGCGGCGGCGGTACGAGGCGCGCGCTCGGGGTCCCGGTCGCGAGGAGGAGGAGGATGTGGCGCGCGGAGGGGAAATGGCTGCCGAAAACAAGCCGGAAGGTAAGAGCCGGAGCATGAGGGCCGGGGGCGGCGCGGCGGGCGGCGGGACCCGGCCCCGCCGGACATCCCGGGCATCGGCGGCGCCGGGAGGGAGCGCGGGGGCGCGGCGGCGGCGGGCGGCGGGCGCCCCAGTCGGGAAGGGGGTGGCGGGTGGGGGGCGGAGCGCGGCCGGTCCT